>JADRCC010237204.1:0-15536 GCA_019843855.1 Hylomyscus alleni
ATGATGGAGGTAAAATCCTTTGGTAATTTGAGGGTCATTGAAGTACACACAGCCTTATTACAATGAACTCCAATGTCTAAAAATTGTTCTTATTTTGGGCCTGTACCACAGTAAGAACCAAGATTTTAAGCTCTACTAAATACTAAACAAACAAACAAACAAAAAGACTTTATATATTTATGTTCATTTAAGAAAATACTAGTAGTGATGCATTATTTTGAAATATACAGTTAATATGTTTGGAGTTATTTAAAATTTATATTGAGAAAAACATATATTTTCAGTATTTCTGTAGACAAGCATCTACATAAGACTGTTAAATTGATTGTTGTTATATCAAACAACTTTTATAATACTCATTTTTATTGTTATAATATTTATAAATTTTAAAGAATATGACAGAAAAGATATTGTAGGTATTGACGGGGGTTTCTGGGAGAAATTGGGGTACAAAAGGGAAACAAGAATGTGATTTAATTCTATTTACTTAAAATATGTTTTTAAATGTTAACAAATTCAGACAAATTGAAATCATGTAACTTTTCTCATCATAATGTAATAAAAGTTTAAAAAAAATTCTCTGAAAAAAAAAGGAGCAATTTTGGTCTATATTGAGCACAAGTCTGCTTAAGATCATTAAAAGTCTTAAATGAAATGGGTATATAGTTTCTACCTCTTTGCCCTGGGCTATTAGGATTGGTCATTTCACACACTAGGAAAAGAGAAAAATCCTTCCATGCCATTTCCCATCTCCAGGGCTCAATACAAAGTCTGGGAGACCTTCACCATGACTTAAAAGGAAGCAATTCTCTTATGAAAGGTAAGAAACTTCCCAACAACTTCAGAAATGAAGCAAAGCATCCAACAGAGGTTTCCATGCAATCAGAAACTGCACTGGATGGATAGGGTTTAAGAACAGAGGAAATTGGGAGTTGGAAGTAGGGGGTGGGGTACAAAGTCAGCAGAGGAGAGCAGCCTCATCAAGACAGGGACATTTTAATAGATCTTCAGGGTCTAATTTTCCTTCTATTCCCAGCATTAGTTCTGCCTTTTTCTGATCACTTTCATTTTCAGTTTAAATTGTGTCATTTTTATCTGTTGTTTTTATTTCTTTCCAAAACTGAAAGGTATCACTAGGAATTATTTCTGGTTTTCTTACATCTAATTCTCCCTAAATTGCTCTTCCTAACCGAGATCAAGTTCGGGGATCCAGAGATCCCTGTTCAAGGAAAGAAGGCTGAAGTTTGCTAATGAACGCCAGGAACTTCATCATCTGGTGTGTCCCATGTTCACTCCTTCCTCCAGCAACAAAGCTTGCAGAACATCTGCAACTAAATGTTGCTCCTTTGACTCTCTGTCCCATCTCATTATCTCTAGTGAACGCTCCTGACTTATTAGACTTATGTGCACAGCATTCCCAGGAGATCCTCACCGCTTACCTTTCTTTTTTTTTCTTTTTTCTTTTTTTAAGTCCCTATATTTTAGGTAGTCCCTCCTGGTGCCACCTGTAAGCTTCTGAGCTTACTTATAGAGCCAAGGTCATGTGATAGACCACAAGGAACAAAACCAGGCTCTTGTTGGAGGGACCACAGCAAGATTGAGTCTGTGACAATTTTATTGAGAGAAATCAGACTTTTTATACCTTTATCAGAAACAGAATATAATGGCAATTGCCAGGTTCAATACAGTTGTACTTGCCAGGATACAATAAAGTTTTACAAACTATTCAGAGTACCTAGAACTAAATGTCCTGTCAAGCTTCCATGATTCCTTGACTTCTGAGTGAAATACAAAGCAGCCTGAATGCTTCATTGCCTGAGGGAGTGTATCAGTCTCTCAGGAAGTGGAGAGATACATTGTGCTCTAGGAGCCATGAACTCTAACCTGAAAAACCAGACACATGCCTCTCAGGGCAATTAGGTCAGACCAGCTCTACAGTTTCCTTCACCATTCAATGAGATGGAACCCATGTGTCTTCTACTGCTGTGAACAGACACCAGGACCAAGGTAACTCTTTTTTAAAGGACATCATTTAATTGGAGCTGGCTTATTGGTTCTGAGGTTCAGTTCATTATCATCATGGCAGGAAGCATGGCAGCAAGCAGGCAGACAGGGTGCAGGAGGAGATGAGAGTTCTAGCTCTTGGTCTGAAGGCAGCCAGGAGGAGGCTCTGACATTCCACACTGGTCAGAGCTTGAGCACAGAGACCTCAAAGCCCACACCCACAGTGACACACTCCCTCCACCAAGGCCAATCCCCATGGGCCAACCATTCAAACAAAGGGATATATGGGTCAAACCTATTCAAACTACTGTACTATGCCCGACACTGGTTGGGTGGCTAAGTAGGTAGGCCAGGAACTTAGGGAAAAACCAACTACTACTGTTCTGCTAAAGAAAGGTAACAGCAAAATGGCTTGTAATGACATTCTGCTATATTCATAGTTAAATGTCTTGCTCAGACATCAGCAGGAAAGCTTCCTTCTGCAGTAGATAAGAATAGAGACAGCTGGACAAGGTGCAGAAAATGAGATATATTGAAATACTTGGTCTTAAATGGGATGTCTTTATCAATACCCTACCCTACCCCATCTAGGAAACAAAGGTCTTCTAAATACAGCAGGACTGATGGCCATAAGAACTCAGAGACTGGCAGCATCGCATGGGACCTGCAAGGGTCTGTACCAGATGAACTCTCAGTCAACACAATGTCTCATCCCTAACCCCAAAGTGACTTCCAAATGATAACCACTCGCCAATGAAAAATTAGTTTTCTCCAACAGAGTTTCATTGGGGATAAAAACCACTCTCTTAAGTCCAGGCCCGTGTTCAGCAGGAAATGGATAAAATAACAAGAACTCAATGTTATTTTTCCAGGTGTCTTGATCTTTGTTTTACCCTCATAGTGTTTTGTCTGGGCTTTCCCCACTCTGCCTCCCCGCTTATTACCCTGTAAGTCTTTTATTTACATATTCTTTCAATTTTGTGGGTTTTTTTTTTAAAGATTTATTTATTATTACATGTAAGTACACTGTAGCTGTCCTCAGACACACCAGGAGAGGGCATCAGATGTCATTAAGGATGGTTGTGGCCACCATGTGGTTGCTGGGATTTGAACTCATGAACTCTGGAAGAGCAGTTGGTGCTCTGAACCACTGAGCCATCTCACAGCCCCCAAGTTTGTTTTTAAGGAATTTATGTTGATGCCACTGTGTGTGTGTGTGTGTGTGTTTATATTTTTTCTCAAACTTTTACCTCAGCTCTTTGTTTTTCTGTTCATCCATTTTGTCCCTGTTTTTTATCATATTTTGTTTTTAAATGCCTGTTTGTTTTCTAATGAAAATGAGCAAGAAAGGATACATATTTGGGTGGGGGAGGAGGATCTGGGAAGAGTTGAGGCAATAATAATCATATGTGACAAAAGCTAATTTCAGTAACAAAAAAAGAAAGGAATGCTAGCATAAATCTCAGGTTATATACCCTCTTGCAAATCTTCAAAATTGTTTTCCTGGACCAAATAAAATCATCAAAAATCTGTATGTTTGAACCACTTTTGCTATGAAATGAGTTGAAGGAGGGGCAATCATAATCCCCCAGCCATTAACATTCAGGGCCATTAAAAATACTTCCGTTTTGTTTTGTTTGCTTTTGAGATATTACACTACATAGTTCTGGCTGACTTGGATTTCACTAAGTAGATCAAGACTGAACTCAGAGATCCACCTGTCTCTGTCTCCCAAGTGTCGCACTAAAGCACCAAACCTGGTACTTCCTGTTTTAGTTCCTGGAAAGAAAAACTTGCCTTCTTAGTGAATGCAGATAAATTTCTTTCCATCTTAAGTGACAAGAAAATGCTCTGAGGAGGCTGGGATCTTCTCTGAAACATAAATATCCCCAAGCCCACGAATACATCTAAGATTAAGACCTTTACAAATAAGTGACAAATTTCAAAGCCACTCATACAAACTCAGACTCTGCATAGTGCATGACTTTCATGGGTATCACTAGTATGTCATCCTCTATCACTTGTAAATAATCGATTCAAACTGGGTGTGGTGGCAGCACACACTGTAATCTCAGCACTCAGGAGGCAGAGACAGGCAGGTTTGTTGAGGCCAGAAAGGACAGTGCAGAAAGGCTATAAAAAATATACACAGAATAGCAGAGCACAAAGCTATTTTCATGACTAGGAGTGGTAGCACACACATAAAATGCCAGCCCTGGGCAGGTGAGTCAGAAATATAAGGACTCAGCCGGTCGGTGGTGGCACACACCTTTAATCCCAGCACTTGGGAGGCAGAGGCAGGCGGATTTCTGAGTTCGAGGCCAGCCTGGTCTAGAGAGTGAGTTCCAGGACAGTCAGGGCTACACAGAGAAACCTGTCTCGAAAAACCAAAATATATATACATATATATATATATATATATATATATATATATATGTATGTATATATATATATATATATATATGGACTCCCTCAGCTAAATGGTGTGAGGCCAGCCTGAGATAAAATACTCCTATCATGGTAACTACCACTAAATGTCCTGTTCTATTCACCTTCACTCTATGATTATGCTGTATGAAAGGTAATAAGGAGTGAGTCCTGCCTCACTGAGTCTCCTCAGAGCATCTTCCTCTATTTAACATTATGTATTGTCTGAATCCACTAATGAAAATGGACAGTCCATAAGGGCAGACATTTCTGTTCTGCTTCTAAGATAGAAGAGGCACCTAAAACATCCTGAAGGAATCTCCAAAAGGAGAAATACTCTAGATCAGGCCTGAGATAATTAGACCCTGCACACCAAATCCAGGTTCAACTTGGAGTGTGTGTGTGTGTGTGTGTGTGTGTGTGTGTGTGTGTAGGGGGGTGTTTTCATTATAGAAGACTTTGATCTCCTTGGTTTAGTTGTATTAAGTATTTTAAAGTTATTGCAAACAGTCTCCCCCCCCCAAAAAAAAACCTCAAATAACCCAATCCAAAAAATGGGATACAGAACTAAACAGAGAACTCTCAACAGAAGAATCTCAAATGGCCGAGAAACACCAAAAGAAATGCCCAACATCATTATTTAGCACGGAAATGCAAATCAAAATGACACCGAGATTCCACCTTATACCAATCAAAATGGCTAAGATCAAAAATTCAAATGACAGTATATGTTGGTGAGGTTGTGGAGAAAGAGAAGCACTCCATTTCTGGTGGTTCCTCAGGAAATTGGAAATAGTTCTACCTGAAGAGCTAGCTATACCATTCTTGGGCATATACCCAAAAGATGCTCCACCTATCACAAGGACATGTGCTCCACTATGTTCATAGCAGTTTTATTCGTAATAGCCAGAAGCTAGAAACAACCCAGATGTCCCTCAACTAAAGAATGGATAAAGAAAATGTGGTTTATTTACACAATGGAGTACTATTTCAGAAATAAAAACAAAGGCATCGTGAATTTTGCAGGCAAATGGATGGAACTAGAAACTCATTCCAAGTGTGGTAACCCAGACCCAAAAGGAAATGCATGGTATGTACTCACTGATTAAGTGGATATTAGCCAACAGGTTCAGAATATCCATGATACACTCCCATGTCTATTAAAGGAAGGTTGGTCCAGGTAAGGAAGCTCAAATCCCACTTAGAAGGGGGAACAAAACAGTCATGGAGGGCAGAGGGAGGGAAGAACCTGGATGGGTAAAGGGAGGTCTAGGGGAATGGGGGGAGCAGGATCAGACATGGGGAGAGACAGGAGAGCCTCAGAGAGCCAGGAGAATAAACAGAGCTATGTACCTGCCAGGGCTTGGGGATATGGGGATTCTCTAGGTAGTCCCGGAGACTCAGGATGAGGGAAACCAGGAGTCAATGCAGGTGACTTAGCAGAAATGCCCAACTGTTGGGATATGGAACCTAAAGAGGCCTTCAGTAGCCAGACAAGACCCCCAGTGGAGGGATGGGGACACCATCCATCTACAAAATTTTCAACCCAAAATTGGTCTTGTCTTAAAAAAAAAAACATGCAGGGACAAATATGGAGCAGAGACCTTAAGTCATTTCTAACCAATGACCAGCCCATTTTGAAACTCATCCCATGGGCAGGCATCAATCCCTTACACTATTAATGATGCTATGTTGTGCTTGCAGACAGGAGCCTAGCATAGCAGCCATCTGAGAGGCTCTACCCAGCAGCTGACTGAGACAGATGCAGATACCCATAGACAAACTTTGGACAGAGGTTGGGGACCCCTATGGAAGAGTTACATGGAGGATAGAAGGCCCTCAAGGTGACTGCAACCCCATAGGAAGACCAACAGTGCCAACTAACCTGGACCCCTGGGAGCTCCCAGAGACTGAGCCACCAACCAAAGAACACACATGGGCTGGTACCGGCTGCCTTGTCTGTTTGTCTGGTCTCAGTGAGAAAGGATGCACATAATCATGCAGAGACTTAATGGACCAGGGTGGGAGATACGGGGGCGGAGGGGAGAACTCTGTGAGAGGGGACTGGGAGCAGGGCAACATTTGGGATGTAAAAACGGTTTTTTAAAAAAAAATAAATAAAAATAAATCCTTGGTGCTAGGTCCAAAAAAGAAAAAAATAGCTCTTTAACACATTTCACACATTTGATTTAAAAGTAAATCATAGTTATCTTCTCAAAAGTCACTTTAATCGAGATTTTTTTTCCCTTGAAATATTTTTTTGGGGGGGAGCAGGTATGTTACAGGTGTTCAAAAACCAATATGCAAACTCCACTCCTACAAATAACTATTCTGCTCATCTTCTGAAATTATAATTACCCACCCAAAAAGGAACATTGGAACATATATCCTTTTGTCAATTAAGACAGGGTCATCCAAAACACTGGGCTTGTGAAGAAAGGATCTTCCTCCTCTCCGGTGAAAAATATATCTGTTACCATTTCTGATGGATGGACATTTGCTCCTGAACAGTAAAGCTTATATTGTAGTGCAAAAAAAAAAAAAAAATAAATAAATAAATAAAAAAAAGACAGGGTCATCATTTCATAACCTTCTTTTTAAAAACTATATCCTTTTCCAACTCTAAAAATTCTGATTTGTGTATATATAGTCTTCAAGACATTGAGAAAATAGATATTAGATATGTTTTCAGTCTACTCCAAGTGCAAAAAAATAATTAACAATGGTGGCATATTACTAGGTGTTATTTGACAACGTAGCCTATGCAGAAAAAAAATAAGGGCCAAAAGATAATTAACTTTTAAGTTATGCTAAATAAGTAACAATATACACAATGATATAGTCATTTGAGAAAACTATTGTTTATTTAGAAAAAATGGTTACACTGGTAGAATTCAGTAGATAAAAAATTCTCTTAAAAATGTCACGTGAAACTTTTTCCAGATGTAAGTTTAGCAATACAAAGCTCCGGTAGCTGTAAAATTAAAACACAATTAATTTTTTATTCCCTTATACCCCCAAGATTTCCTAATTACAAGAAAAAAATGGCAAGGGACAAGTGAGCGCTGGTATATTTTTCTTTGTAGAACATGTTTTAATGTTGTATACATACTATATAAAACGATTCTTAGGCGTTGCATAAGACAGTGCTCCACTTTATTTTTAGTGACTAATATTAAAAACAGGCCAAATAAATTAAAACTGAGTTCTAAGATGAGGTAAATTCAAAATCATTCAGTAACTGTTTATTTTCAGTTTCAACATTAAAAAGGAAGCATTTCAAATGGGGGAAGGGACTTGAAACCCAGGCAGTATTTAATCAAAAGTGAAATTCTGTACACATGTAACCTTATTTGCTTATTGGGAAGTATATGCAGCACATTGTGCTAAAATATGGAATAATTAACACTTTCAGCCATTACTGAAAATAAACATGTAGAAATTAAGCAACAAGTTAAAGTACAATAACATACAACACAACAGTTTTAGGTTTTCTGCATGGAGCAATAAAGCAGGTAACTGAAAATGGGCCTGCTTCATTCACAATTCTCAGAAATCTACTCAGGAAAATACAGTTCTGGTCACAGCTGTATGATTTCATTTTATTTTTTCCACCTAAAAGAAACAAACTGGTTATACAGACAGACAGGAAGGAGTGGCTGAGGGGGAAAGAGGAGGAAGGCCAAAGCAAGGCAAGGAGAGGCCAGAGAGAGAAGGCCAGGGAGTGGTCAAAGGGAAAGAAAGGGTGAAGGCAAAACCATTTAGGAAGAAACTTCAGTGAATTCTATCAATAACAAAGACCCGGAGGAAGCTCCCAGAAAATGAGGAAATATTTCTGTGTCTCTGTCTATTCTTAGAAATCATTAAGACACTATGAATTTTAAGAAACATTGAAACATTTTCTGTATGTGAGAGGGTGGAAAGATTCTAGGGTAGAAAAAAGATTAAAAGAGTAACAGGTACATTCTACAGGCGCAAGGAAGAATGTATCAAAAATAAACAAAACATTTAACAAAGGAAAGGAACCTATTTTACATGATCAATCAAAAGAAATAGAGAGAAAATGACATCAATTTTTTTCACAAGGACACAATTTTAATAGTGAATTATATTAAGATGCAATGTCTGCTAAATTATAAAAATTGCTTCAAAAATATATTGACTCAATTATACTCATTTCCTTTCCTTTATGTAGACATTTTTCAAATACTGCGTAATGAAATAAATTCAAAACATAATCACTACAGCATGTGGCAAATAATTTATCTGCCTAACATTGTTCTCAAATTTTAAATTAATGCTTAATGCATTAAACTTTATTAATGAATATACTACATTCACACAGTTCCAAAACTCATAACTAGAAGGGGCCTTAGAAAATAATTACACTTGCATGAAATTATGACAAATAATTTACACATCATTTCTACACAGCATTCTGTGCATGCTGCGTATAATATTGACATCATCAATTATAATTTTGGATAAACTGATGTTGACCTTCTAATTTTATTACTTTAAAAGTGTAATCGTTTCTGTCCCTCGACAAATAAATGGGTAAACAAAACCTGGTACACATTCATTCTATGGAATATTTAACCTTTAAAAAGGAATGGATTATTGACACATGCTACACCATGGATAACTCTTGATAACATGATAGTAGTTGAAAGAACCCTGGCCCCCAGGACAAGATATTGCACAATTCCATTTATATGAAATGTCCCCAAACAGGCAAATTCCTAGGCAGAAAATGTGTCAGTAGCTTCCAGTGGCTGAAGAAAGAAAAGAGAGAAAAACGACTGCTAGCCTGCACGGTCTGAGATTAGACTGCTGTGATGACTGCACCACACAGGCAATGGACTAAAGACCACGCAATTGTCCACTTTAAAATGGTGACTGCATCTCAGGGTTTTAGACTGAAAATGAATAATGTTCCAATAAAGAACTTCATGGTATTCGCATGACCATACTGGTGAAAATAAGAAATGGCTTGCTGATTATGTTTATGTAATGTTCCAATAAAGAAAAAGAACATCATGGTATCTATATGACAATAACCAGAAAAAGAAATGGGGTCTCAATTATGATCATGTCACACTATGAGAATTCCTTAAGGACAAGAAAACTTTTGATGACATATTTAAGGGTACATATTAAATGATAAAAATGTTTTTGCCATTAAAACACAAAGATCTTTCCCATGAATTGGAATTAAAATTTTATAAGAAGCCAAAACCCTCCAAGCAACATAATCACCCCAATGTTTTCACACTTATAGAATTCATACACAAAGGCAACCTATCTACATCATTAAGGAATTGGTTCCAGGAGGCAATTTCCTCTCCTTTCTGAGAAAGAAAGATGAACTAAAAGTCAGTTAGTGAATTTTCCCTTAGATGCTGCTTCTGGATGGCATATCCCATGTAAAAATTGTATGCACAGGGACCTTGCTCCAAGAAACTGCCTGCAGGTGAAAATAATGTTCTGAAAATCAGTGACTTTGGAATGTCTTGTCAAAAGGATGGTGGTATGTATGCATCTTCTGACTTAAAGCAGATTCCCATAAAATGGACAGCACCAGAAGCTCTTAGTTATGGGAGATGTCATTCTGAGAGTGACTCATGGAGCTTTGGCATCCTCCTCGGGGAGACGTTCAGCTTAGGGGTCTGTCCACACCCTGGAATGACAAATCGGCAAGTACAAGAGCAAGTGGAAAGAAGATACTCAATGTTAGTCACGCCATCTCAACAGTGTCCACATAGTCTTATTCAATAGCGCTGAAGTCTGGGAGTTACAACTGGAATCCATTCCAAAGCTCAATGAACTTCAAGAAGAGGTAGCTGCTACCAAACATACTTATAACCCTAGAAATTTGAGAGTGTGAGACAGGAGGCTGTCTAAGTACAATGAGTTACATGCCAGCCTGTGCTATATAGAATTCCAGGACAGCCTGAGCTCCAAAGTGAGTCCCTGTTTCTAAACTCCCAAAACACTAAGAAGGCATAGTGATGAAACAGTACCAAACTCACAGTTCGGATTCTGTCCTCCATACACTTACAGTTTTATTATCATTAATACTGAACCTATACCAATCATGTTCAACATTCTTCTAAGTTTAATTTTAAATAATGTTATTTTTAAAATGTGCATCATGCTAACCATCATAAATAAGCAAGATGAGCGTATAACTCTAAAGTGTCACAGAACCCTATCTTTTTCCCAGTTAGGATTTCGTTGATACTGCTCAGTTCCTCTGCTGTCCATCACACACATATACTCTTTTGAAGCTATCAACTGTATTCTTAATGCCACATAGAACACAGTCAAACAAAAGTGTCCTCTATTCTTCTGAGAGAAGATTACACGTATAAACATCATTTTCTATTATACTAGTAACTATCTCAATTCTTTTTATCTGATTCAATAGTTCAGATGTCTCTTAAAATACAAACTTGCCTTAAAAGTAGCTAACTCAAGGTTAAGTGTCATTTGAAGATTTTGTGACTCACCCCTTCAATGTTTATCCCTGTCCCTCTCCAAAGCTGAAGCACATACAAGGGTGAAGTTGACATTTAGAATATCACAAGGAAGAAGTTATGAGGAGAAAAACATTAAGGACAGGCATCCTAATCTAGCACTCCATTTGCAGGTACTCTTACAAACTTTTACAGCAAACACAGTCCCTGGGATATTCTGTGTCAGTGAAACGTAACACAAAGTGAAAGTTGGGAATCTTTTAAGGTGAAACTTAATTGCATACAGGGTTGCCTGTCAGAATGAAATACGTACAAGGAGGATAGTCACACACATAGGCAAATGTGGGAGAAGAACCTTTTATAAGCCCTTATCCCAATATTGAGACCTTGAAAACTCAAAAGAAAATAGCACCTTACTGAATGTGTCTACCTAAAGAGGAAAAGCAAGAAAGTTCAGAATTCTTTCTAGCTTCAACTACTTAGTGCCTATGACTATTGGTTTACAGAACCCACAACTAGTACTCCAAAGAGTATAAATGGTAATGAAGAGAAAATAGTTGTGCCTATCACTTCAATCTCCTAACAAGAGCTTTATAGATATTAAATGATTGCTATATATAAACCAAAATAAAAAACAATACATATCCTCAAGGATATAAAACAATGGTTAGTTGGTATGGTTTCCCTTCTATCAAACAGTACAAGTAAACTGAGTTTGTTTGATAGCAGGGGGGAAGAAACCTTTTTTCTTCTAGTATCGCTCCTCACCAAAGTTTTCATTGATTAAATCATTTCACATTGCAGTTACTACTTCTGTATACAGATTTCCATGTACAGTTTACATAACATCACAGATAATAAAAATAATAGTTTATTTGAATAATCAAATGGGTAAGATCATTTGTTCAACAAAAATCACAAGGGAAGCACGTGGATATGAAGCATACTCATACAAATGTGGGAAACAGTAACTAGGACAAGCTCACATGCGAGCAATGACTAGTTCCTGAGAATAAATTCATCAAATACTCTATTTCCTAATAGGAGTTACTACCATATTCAGACAAGCCTTGAAATGCCAATGCATTCCTGAAGTTAGGAATCTATGAGACCTTAGAAGGTCAGTTTCCCAAATATAAAACAGGATGGGGAAAAGGCTAGAATAGGAATTATAAAATCAATATCTACAGGGGCTAAGCTATAATGGAAACAAACAAAATTAACCATGTATGGAATTCTGGAGTAAACAGCCTGCCTCTTCCTCCACTAACCACATTCTCCACAAAATCCTTGTTCTATGGGGAAAGCATGTAGGTCAAAGTTTGATTGCTACCACACAGAAATCGAAACACAGTGTCAAATGTTTCAATTTATCAAATGAATCTGAAATTCGGAGTAGTCCATTCTTCTGAATTGCTAAAGGATATTAAGATATAGTGTTTTTGCAGAATGGTACATGAATATAATTTCAGCATCGTAAGGCTGAAGTGGTATGTGGGGGGGGGGGAACGTGGTGGTATTGATTTGATATCAACTTAGGCTACACAGCTTAGAATACAGAGTAAGGGCCTTCTTTGAACCAACCAACAAATAAAGAAAACAATGCTTTCTAAATGTAAACCTTAGATAAGACTAAGGCCTTACCTAAGAAGGCAATTATTTTTTCAAGGACTACATATTTTTGGTGTCAGACTTACAGGATAAAAGAATTAGGTTACATATATGAGACTAGAAGTAAAAAAGAAATTGGGGGGCGGTGGTGGCACATGCCTTTAATCCCAGCACTTGGGAGGCAGAGGCAAGCAGATTTCTGAGTTCGAGGCCAGCCTGGTCTTCAGAGTGAGTTCCAGGACAGCCAGGGCTACACAGAGAAACTCTGTCTCGAAAAACAAAAACAAAAAAAAAGAAATTTCATTAAAAAAATAATAAAAAAATAATTAAAAAAAAGAAATTGGGGCTTGCAGGAATAGCAGGTAGAAATACAATGAACTAAACGTATGGACAGAATAAGGTCTGAGTTATGGACCACATATACCAGGGAATAAGAAATGGTTGTTAGATAACAATTTAATTAGCGTGAGTTTTTGCTCATTTGTTTCCACCACTTTAATGTTGGGGATTGAACTTAGGACCTTGTATATACCAGACAATCTACACTGAGCTACATCCTGAGCTTCAGGCAAGGATTTTTAAAGATTAAAGTAAAAGAAAATGTTAAAGGCAAAAGCAGCTAGTGATGTTCAAGGAGAGGTAGAATTTGGACAAAGATTTTGCAGGTAAAAACAAAACACAAGAGTTTGGGAAGTAACAAATAGGAGAAAGGACAAGAGACTCTAAAAAGAAAGTAATCTAAATCACATTTATGTATAGTATTCTCTGATCCTAATGTATCCATTTTAGTATGTCTGTACTCAGGGTGACAGGTACAACAAATCAATGTAATTTCTCTGCTGACTCCCTAAACTAACTTAAAATTAGTGAGCAGATAAAATCGTGGCAATATATTATGTTAGCAGCTCTTCTTTCTGCAGATTAGGAAACAAGTTAACAGGGGAATAAGAGAGGCAGATTTTGATACATCCTGGACACAGATAATGGTACCATAGGAAATGATTAGGCTTTTGATGAAGAAAAAGAAAAATGGAAATGCTTCCCCAACCACAGAATGAGCCCAAATCCAGAGTCAACCAGAAAATAACCATAGCCTGCCAAGAGTAAGAGTCAGTCCCAGGTCAGTCCCAGAAAGAAGGTACATGGGACACAGATAACTGTCAGCAAGCTATATCTGAAAAGGTTCATCTGCTTCTAGATTTACTACAAGACCAGCAGCTAAACTGCTACTCCTTTCCAATCCTACTGCCCCTCACCTTTTGTTCCCAATGGATACTCCATGGCCAATGTAAGTATAACTCATAGAAATCTGTATCAAAACCTTCATGTGTAACAAAGCAAACTTGGGTTCTGAGAGAAAATAGATGCATAAGATGACAGTGAAAGTTGTCAGTGACCATGGTTGATCTGTTCCAAATGAAAATTTGATAGGAAGGATTTTTGTTTCTTTAACAGCATGTTAAATAAAAACAAATTAAAAAGCTAAGATTAGAATAAAAGACAATATATAGTATGCATAGTATTCAGTATATTACTTATACTATAATATTATTATATTATATTATACTATTATTATATTATATAAATACTATATATTAAGGTTCCCCAGGGAAGACAGTTGGAAGAATGTCTAGAAGACTGAATCATAAATACTATTTCTTTTATAATTTTCCTACTTAAGAAATAAAAAAAGGCCAGGTGGTGGTGGCGCACACCTTTAATCCCAGCACTTGGGAGGCAGAGGCAGGTAGATTTCTGAGTTCGAGGTCAGCCTGGTCTACAGAGTGAGTTCCAGGATAGCCAGGGCTACACAAACCTCCCAAACCTCCCCCCCCCCAAAAAAAAAGTCATTTCATTGACACTTTAAAAAAAAAAGAAATAAAAAAAGACTATTAGCCAGGTGAGGTAATCCATACTTTAATCCTATCACTCAGAGGTCAAAGGCAGGGAAATTTATGTGAGTTCAAGGCTAACCTGATCTACATAGCAAGTTCAAGACCAGTCAGGGCTATATAGTGAGACTATCTCAAAATAAGAAGAAAAAATATTAAATGTTAAATGTTCCTTCATATTCTTGCTTATCCCACTCTACTATTCAGAAACACACAGGGAGAAACAGTGAACCAAGCACATCTTCCTTTCATTAGGTCACCTATCTGCCAACCTCAAATTCCTACATTGCAACCAAAATAAATATTAGAAAACCAACATCCTAAACCATATACTGAAATAGCTCCCAGACATTTTTCACCCTTAAGTAGAGTTTGCTATGTATCCATAAATAATTAGATGCAGCTCAGGTTGCTGATAAAGTATAAATAGTGGGTGTCTCTGTATTATTAGTAAGAAGTGGCAATTGCAATGAAAGGAAAAAAATGAGCAATATAGGAAAGTCAACTTCAAATATGTCTACCTGGAATCATTAATGGGGGAAAAAAATCATCCTATATACTTCAATAATTCTAAACCATCCAAAAGTAATTATTCAGATGCTGGCTTTAAGTCCTCAAAAAGAAGAGGCTATATTAGAATATGCATAGTCTGTCTACTATGGTGGTCATATAATTTATGTAAGGTATTTAAAACATTTTATGCATCATAGAAAACAAATACATTACCTTGAAAACAAGTTTGCCTATTTAAAATACAGAATGTAATTTCTGACTATAAAGAAATGTGAGCAGTGGCAGAAAGGCATAAAATCTTAAAGGCACAAAGAATAGAAAACACTAAAGTTCTGCCCTTAGTGTCAACTCTTTTTTTTAATGCCTCTGTGACCTGCTTCAACCTTTCAGAGTTTTAATTTCTTCACCTGTAAAGTATAAAGACCACCCCCACTTATTGGGCTACAAGTGCTTTAAAAACATAATTAATTTTCCAGAAACAATGGGACTAGGTGGCAAAAAGAAAGCCAGGTGTTCTTAAATCCATCTTGACGGTTTAAGTGTAACTAACCAGCAAGCTTAAAGTGAAAAGAGCTTTAAAATAACTGCAAATTTTTTTTTTTTTTTTTTT
>JADRCC010237210.1:0-12474 GCA_019843855.1 Hylomyscus alleni
GTCATTCACCAACTGTTTCAATGAACAATGGTTCTGCTTGGAGGGTGGCATGTGGGTAAGAATCTGGTTCATTGGCTGTGATAATTTGGAAAAGCATTCATCTCAGAGAAAGAGTAACTTATAAAGTCCTCTTCTTCAAACTTGATACAAGAGTTACAAACGTCAAGTAAAGCATTCAGTCTCACTCTTTGTTGTTCTTTTACAAGCTACCTCCCAAGTTAATTGTCTAAGTCTCCCTTGGGTATATAAATACTTTTGAAATATATAAGCTGTCCTGAAAACCATAGTATAGTGTAAAAACATGAAATAAATAATACTACTAATAGAGAGGCTGAGATAGGAGAAGCAAGATTTCAAGACCCTTATGTTGTACACAGCCAGACACTGTCACGAACAAACAAGTTGAAAGTGTATGTAGATTGTACAATATTGGACCTATTTCTCCAATTACCAAATTAGAGAGACCATTGGATGACAATCAATGTTGGTAATATTAATTGGATATGTTGGTAATATTAATTTTCATATTAAGATATTAAGAAAAGGTAATTGTTACTTCCTGTTGTTTTTGTTTTAAGAGGTGGAATTAGGTTTGTGTGAGTTTGTTGAAAGATTACTTTCTTGCTTCTTCTAGGGTGTAGTTTTGCTCCTTATGTTGATGTTCTCCATCTTTTATCCTTTGTACGGCTGGATTTGTGGAAAGATATTGTGTAAATTTTGTTTTGTCATGGAATATCTTGTTTTCTCCATCTATGGTAATTGAGAGCTTTGTTGAGTATAGTAGCCTGGGCTGACATTTGTGTTCTCTTAGGGTCTGTATGACATCTGCCCAGGATCTTCTAGCTTTCATAGTCTCTGGTGAGAAGTCTAGTGTAATTCTGATAGGCCTGCCTTTATATGTTACTTGCCCTTTTTCCCTTACTGCTTTTAAAATTCTATCTTTGTTTAGTGCATTTGGTGTTTTTATTATTATGTAACGAGAGGAATTTCTTTTCTGGTCCAGTCTATTTGGAGTTCTGTAGGCTTCTTATATGTTCATGGGCATCTCTTTCTTTAGGTTATGGAAGTTTTCTTCTATAATTTTGTTGAAGATATATACTGGCCCATTACATTGGGAGTCTTCACTCTCTTCTATACCTATTATCCTTAGTTTTGGTCTTCTCATTGCATCCTAGATTTCCTGGATGTTTTGGGTTAGGATCTTTTTTCTTTTTGCATTTTCTTTGACTGTTATATTTCAAAGAAAGACATTACGGTGTCTTCTGCCTCTGAGATTCTCTCTTCCATCTCTTGTATTCTGTTGGTGATGCTTGCGTCTATGACTCTTGATTTCTCTCCTAGGTTTTGTATTTCCAGGGTTGTCTGTCTTTCTGATTTCTTTACTGTTTCTATTTCCATTTTTAGATTCTGGATGGTTTTGCTCATTTCCTTCACCTGTTTGATTGTGTTTTCCTGTAGTTCTTTAAGGGAATTTTGTGTTTCCTCTTGAAGGGCTTCTAGCTGTTTACCTTGTGTTCTCCTGTATTTCTTTGAGGGTGCTATTTATGTCTTTCTTAAAGTCCTGTATCATTACCATGAGAAATGATTTTAGATCTGAACCTTGCTTTTCCAGTGTAATGTTGTGTCCAGGACTTGCTATGGTGGGAGAAAGACAGATGTCTCTCACATGCTAAAACAAAGAACAGAGAATCATTGTTAACTGATGAGAATCATTGTGTACACTGCATGTTCCATACATATGTTAATGCAGAAATATAAATTACTTATTAGAGTTTATGTGTTTTCAGAGAAAAAGGACCAGATACCAACAAGTACAAAACAAATAGCCCAGGTGATCCAGACTCACAGACTGCTTCAGTTGCTGTTTCATCAAAACTTGCTTCCAAGTCAACATCAAAGCTACTAGATCATTTGGTCCTATCAGGACTTTGATCCTACCAGGTCCTACCAGGCCTGGATTTTCACAACACATACAGATGAGACAATAATTGTCAAATGTTACAGCTAGCTTTCTTAAGATTTGGCCATTTTCCCAATTTCCTTTGAGCTCCCCTCACCCCTCCAAAAAAAAAAAAAAAAAACCCTTTGGTTTCAAACCATCAGTAAGCAAATTTAAGAAAATGGTACCCCATTTCTAAAAGGTGGGGTGGATGGTTTATTGGTTGTTCAATGCTTATGAATATATATATTGTCATTTAGCGGAGTTAGCTACAAGTTGTTAAATGGTCTTGATCAGGAAGAAAATAAGGTACAGAAGGTTAAATTCAAGAATTTCTTTCTTTTTCTTTTCTCTATCATTTCTTTCATATGTAGGGAGAGAAGGGTTGAAAAAAATAAAATGGGTTATATAGGAACAATATAGGAATAATAGGAATAAAAGTAGATTCTTGACTCTATTCTTAAAGCAAAAAACATTGTATAAGCCAATAATCTTAGATTGGTATGGATTTTTATATATTGATACAAAAGTAAGGTTATTTTGTTACAACATACCATATATTATGTTTTAACTCTTGTATAAGATATTGAACCTATGCATTCCATTTCAAAAAAATTAAGGTTTAGTTCTACTCCTTTATAAGCTGCTATTATAATCTCTTTAGGATAATTAAGTAATGAAAGTTCAATGAGGCTCATGGTCATGTGAGTTACTAGACTAGTTTATCACATAAATATGCTTCTTAGGTTGAAAAGATATTGAATAGCTAGAAACAAGCTATGTTTACCTATTCAGTATACTATAGGTAGCAATGGTCTTTAAAAGCTGAAGAGACCTAGAGAATATAGCACTTAAAGATGTTTTGTTATTTTTAAGGCTTTTTTTTTTTTTTTTTTTTTGGACAATGAGACATGTTTGCTCCTGGTAGCACCACCTTTTGTCTTCAAAAAAGATGATGAGCATTGAAAAATCTCCTTGTGGAGTTTGCTTCAATTTTGGCAAGCTGCCATTGGGCAAGGAACTTTTCTTGCTTCAATTGTTGACAGTATAGGACAATTGTCTAAATAGGACAAACATGGTTGCAGGAAAGTTGACTGCAAATCTTTGGAAGGGCAAGGTAAGGAAGTTCTTCATATTTCCCACTTCACAGAAAAGTCTGTCAGACATTTCTGTCAGAAATGTGAAGTAGATGGCTTGCATTATAGAGACATTTTGGGGGTCTGTTCAGGCATCCAACTTTCTCTGTCATTTCTATAGCTTTAGAAGCTGCTTGCCTCACTTCCAGTTTACTCAGGTAATATTTATTTCTTCTCAGGTCTCTGCTGAAGTTGAAGACTAGATAGTTATAATCTCACATATAAGTTTAAGTTGTTTAGGATTTAAAGAAAATTAAGGTCTTTGCAAGTTATAATAAAAATTATTTAGGTATCTAGTCTTATATTCTGTTTTTGAAGCTTGCCCCTATAGTTTCTGTTAAAATTCCTAAGAAAGTTTAGATACATTGGAAGAGTGCCTGTGAGAGATGTTTATGAATTACTTCATTGGGCAAAATAAGAAATACTTCATTCAACTCAAACACAAAGAAAACTGAACTATACATAGTGTTAAAGAATTAAGAACAAATTCCAAGGTCCTCAAATTCACTGAACATGTTTTTGACCACATGAGAAAGCAGCATGGAACTAGGCAATCCATTAGCAGTTTCATGAGTTCTCAACCTGTTTCACAACCATTTTTTCTTTGAGCATCCTCTGTGCCCTGCCATAAATTCATGAATCCTGAAACATGACAAACTATTAGGGACACCTCAGTCAATAAGTCAGTACTTAAGTGAATCTGGTTAATCTTAATCAGGTTAAAGTATCTCAAGAGTTGTCACAAAAGTATGGTAAATAAATCTATTTATTTAAGAGGCTCTTTACATTAGTAAGTGGGGCAGGATTACTTTTATTTATAGAATTCATTAAAATTGACTAAAATGGTAGTCATAATGGAGAGGGCCACCTGCTGCCATGCAGTATAGCTGTGTGGAAGACACTCTGAGGCTCACCTTCCATGTGGCCAATCAGCCATGGGTGGGAGAGATGGGACAGGAAAGGAATCAGAATGCTTTGAGCACTATGAAGATATGTGGAGCTGGCAAGGCAAGGACAGTGAGGAATAGTCTGAACTACCGTCTGAAGCCACAGTAAGGTCCCGGCCTGGGCTGTCACTGAAGGTCATGTCTGGGTCCATTGTAGGCATAATGTTATTGTGCACTGTGTAGAGTTTATCCCTGCATTATTCAAATGCTGATTTTTCTGCCCTTATATCTTGTTGTAATTTGGACTCAGCATTGTATACTTATGCCAAGAGTCTCCTGTCTCAAATTTACATAAACAATGATAACCATTTATTCTCTGCCTTGTCAATAAAAGCTGGAAAAACCAACAAATATGTAATAGAGAGAATAGAGTGGGACATGTGCCAGGCAAGGGTGAAGGGAGAGAAAAAGAAAGAAGACAGGATTCGCCATGAGGAAGGGGACCCAAAGAGACATCATGGGAGAACACACTTGAAGCTTAGAGAGCCAGATCAATACTTTAGTATTGATTTCAATGCAAGTATTTTGAAGATTTGGCTGGGAGGTAGCTAGATTAGCCCTGAGAATTAGAATAGATCAATGACTGTCCAGGTTTTGTGCTATACATTTTGATTAAATAAACCTATTACTCTCAGTCTCTTTCATTTGGGGAGCTAGACAGGGGTAGAGAAAAACTAGACACTTTAAAAATACTATCCCAGTCCATGGCCTTACAGCATCTTGGAGGATTTGTGTCAATGTCTGTGGTCCATGTTACCACCAAAGGCCATGCAGATGTTCCTAGCCTGGGCTGCCACATAGGACTATGTTGATATCCAAAGGATGTCCAGAGCTAGCGACAGCATTTTGGAGAGTCAGCCTTGCCCCTTGCTGGCTGCGACTTTGGAAAGAGTGGCTGTAACTTGCCTGGGCAACACAGTAGAGCTGGCCTAGTGAAGGTCCAGGTGTGCCAACTCAGAGGGTATGAGATTGGGAGAGCTGTCCCTGTCCCTTGCTTTCTGTGGCACTTAGATGAGCTAGCCAGGGTAGCGTTAGAGAACTGGACCTAGAAGAGTGGGTGCAGGAAATCTGATCCTGATGGCAGCACAGGAATGGAGGTGGGCTGACCAACTCACCTACCACTCAGGCCTAGATCCAGGGCTTTGAGTTAGTCCATCTCAACATCTACACCATCTATGAACTGCGGAAGTGCATGAAGGGCCTGCCTGGTCATGTAGATACAAAGCTGCAGGATCTCCATGACATAAGAGAAATATGTTTTTGTTTTGTTTTTATTTCTATTTGTTTCTTCTTTCATTTTTAGTTTTTGTTTTACTTTGTGGAGGAGATTGCTAGGGTGAAGCATGGATACAGAGGTATGAGAGATGAGTGGGATTGAGGTGCATGATGGGAAATTCACAGAGTCAATAAAAAGTTTAAAAAATTAGCCAAAATGTTTGTGACTGATGGAATACTTGAAATGATAAAATACGGAAGAAAAAAGGCAACAACAACAACAACAACAACAACAACAACAGCCAAACCCAAGGTCATGAATATGAGAAGGCTTCTGATACCATCTGTCTGGTATGTATGATTCTCAAACATATCCACAAAGAAAGATCTGCAAATTCCACCAGGTATCAGCAAGCAACTCCTGTAAACAGAAACTTGATTTCAACTATTTATTTGCACTTAGAGATCACAAGACCCATGCTAGCAATAAGTTAGTGAAATGACTGTGTGCTGCTAAGTAGATCCTCTAAATCAGGTTGTGAATGTGAAGTCTTGGAATGAGATAAACACAGAAAGTAATCAGAAAGTGCCAAAGCAAATTAACCTTTGGGTCTCTTGTTAATAATGGAAAGTTGAAGCTTGAAGCACTGTATCCATTTGCCAGGCCCTACAGGTGCCCTTTCATAAATCATCAACAACAGCCTGGGACAAGTTCTTTGACTGAGAAACCTGAGCTAAGAAGTATTCTCGAGAAATAGGTGGCCATTTGCCCTCTCTACCATTTTCTACACCTCTTGATCAAATTCCCTGAGATTTGTCAAGGAGAAACTCTGCATGACTTGAGCATTCACACTTTCACCAGTCATGAGCTGCTTTTCTTTGTAATGAAGATCAGTGGCTGAGTGGCCCTCAGAATTGTTCAAAAGCAGCTGAAACTCAAGGGCCTTTTCATTGGAAGTAAATGAAAAATTCATAGGAACTAGGAATGGCATCGAATATAAAGAAAAAACAACTTTTTCCATTGGCAAATCAGACCAAAAATGCCTTACAACATTTAGTGCATATCTAAAAATCTGGGCCATGGTAGCATACACATTTAATGCCAGTATGTGGGAAACAGAGCTAGGCAAATCTGTGATTTTGATATCAGTATGGTCTATAGAGCAAGTCCAGATGGCCAGACCTATGCAGAGAAGCCATGTCTCAAAAACCAACCAACCAACCAACCAACCAACCAACCAACCAACCAACCAACCAACCAAAACCAAAACCAAAAGCAAAACCACGAAACCCGAAAAACAAAATAAAACAAAAAACAAACCAAATCAAACCAACCAACCAACCAACCAACCAAAAACCCAATAACAAAAAATGTAGAGCATTTTACTGTTTTCTTCAGTGTTGGTTGTCTTGAAGGGTCTGATTACTTTCACTCCTCTATTCATTTGTGTTTTCATAGATTCCTTTAAGAGGTGTATTCGTTTTTTCTTCAAGGGTGATGTGGGTTTTGCGCTTTTTGCCTCTCCTCTGGGGTGTGGGAATGGCAGCTTGGCAGGCAGAAGGCAGAGACACTATACTGCATTTATTCTGAGCCACTGTCTGGTGCTCGACTTGAGAGAAGCACGGACACAGCCCAAGATGTGGGAGGCCAAGGCTGGGTGGTTCCCTGACTCCCTCCCGGGGCGTTCAATTGCACAGGAGAGTCCAGAAGGGAGGGTTGGGGACTCTCGGGTCTGGGATGAGAAGCCCAGGGCCGAGAATTCCC
Source organism: Hylomyscus alleni (assembly GCA_019843855.1). NCBI lineage: Eukaryota > Metazoa > Chordata > Mammalia > Rodentia > Muridae > Hylomyscus > Hylomyscus alleni. The sequence continues at coordinate 7,003 of JADRCC010237210.1, forward strand.
AAACTCCTTAACGTCCAGACACCCCAAAAGGATGTGAAGCCAGGATGGAGTTGTATCTGCAGACTGAAGAAGAACCCTGGGCCAAAGAGGGGAAACTCTAGCTTAGCTAACCCGCTATTGTTTTTGGTTCAGCTGTGATTGTTTGGGAGTACAGAGAGGCCTTCTGTGGGAGGCTTAGATAGTCACCAACCAACCAACCAACCAACCAACCAACCAACCACAACAACAACAACAAACACAACAAAAAATGTAGAACATTTTCATATTTTACTCAGTTTTGGTTGTCTTGAAGGGTCTGATTATTTTCACTCCCCTAATCACTGGCGTTTTCATAGATTACTTTAAGATGCAGATTTATGTTCTCGTAAAGGATCGCTATAATATTCGTAAACCCTATTCTAAGGTCTTTTACATGAGCTTCAGCTATGTTGTAATATCCAGGACCTGCAGTGGAAGGGGTCCTGGACTGTAGTAGGTACATAGTACCTTGATTCATATGGATTATGTTTTTAAGCTTGTGTCTAGGTATCTGGAAATTTTCTTCTTTAGTTTTTGTTTTCTCTCTAGTTCTTTGGAGAGTGTGATGGCTGTGTGTTGCCTGTAGGAAAAATTTCTAGGGTCCTGATGGGTATGGGCACTGCAAATTACAGTTAAAAGTTTTGTCAGGGTATTGAAACCTAACACGTAGGAATGGGGAAGGGTTGGGGGGCAGTATCGGAGCTATACAAGAGGGAGGACAGCAGTATGGTCCACCAGGATCCATTAAGTTAGTTCCTGGGCATTGGGGCAGAGAGCGAGGAGAGGCCTCCTAAGAATGTTTGCTAAATTTAGAGAGAGGAACGAGACTGAGAGCATTTGATTTGGAGGAGCAGAAGAAGTGAGGGTCAGCAGTTGGCCTAACTGGAGTGGCCTGCAAGTTAGCGGATAATGGGCCTGCTGGAATGGGGAACTGGGATAAATCATTCAGTTTTGGGAGGGTATAAGTTACAAGGATAATATCTATGCAGTACACTGGAGGCAGGGCTAGCAGGGAAGGTTAGGCCTCAGCAGGCAGTCTGCTGCAGAGCTAGAAATGAGACTTGGGGTTTGGTTTTGAAGAAACTGAGGGAAAGATGAAGATCTGCTGTTAGCCTAACTGTATCCAGAGTGGCCTATGGGTTCCCAGGAAATATCTGCTTCAGCTGGGAGCTGCGATAAAACAACAAGTGGAGGAGGAAGGTTAGAAGGGGGTAATCTATGCGCTCCACTAGACAGGAGGTGGGGGAAGCTGCCACAGGTGTTCTTCTGCAGAGCTGGGGAAGAGACTGGGGATTGGATCTGGAGGAATGACAGGAGAGGTGCAGATCCTCAGGCAGCATGCCTGCTTCTCCTGCAGAAGTGGCCAGTTGGTTCCCAGAGAAGGTCTGCTGGAGTTTGAAGCAAGGTGTTCAGACAGTGAGTTTGGAAGGAAAGGATTTTTGAGGTTCAGTGGAGGAAGCCGGGAAGGGAGGCTGCAGCAGGCATTCTGTGGCAGAGCTGAGGAGGAGACTGGGAGATTATATTTGGAGGAGCAGAAGGAGGGATGAAGATCTGCAGTTAATCTAACTGCTTCTGTGGTGGAAGTGTCACTTTGTTCTTCACAGATCCACTTTGCCTAGGAACATTCACTCTACTGCTCCAAGGCAGGCAACTTCAGAATTCTGAGTAAACTTTCCCCCTTCATTGTACAGTAGATTTAGATTTCACTGCAATAGAAGCGTATTGGGTTTTGCAAGTAGGACATTGTGTTGTGTTGTCATTTCTGGGCATGTTTTCCAAAGATGGTAGTATGTACTGTTTCAGTTACACATACTTTTGCTGAGGACTCCTCTTCCATTCTTGTTCAATCAGTGTACTGATGCGCTGCTACACGAATACTCTCATGTGCTCTTCTTTCTTGTAAATCAGTCCCCACTTATGTTACAGTACTTCCCAGCATGGTGCAGTGGTATACTGATGTTCTTGCTGCAGTGAAAGTACCCCTGTATTTATTTTGTTCTGAACAAATCAGCTTTATCTAGTAAGGTATTCACTGTTGTTCTGAGGCAAGTAACTTCAGTGTTATAAGAATAAAACCAAATACTGTGTTGTAAGCCAGATTTAGTTTTCACTACAGAAGAAGTAAATTTGTTTTTTGAAAAAATGCCATTAAGCAGTATTTTATTCATTTGTGTTTATCTTCTCCAACAATGACACTGTGTACTGCTCCATTGTCCTGTTGCAGTGATTTAATAAGCTCAAATTCTCTGGTTTCTTTTTAATAAATCAACACTTCTCTTTAAGGACATCTCTGTGAGGTCTATTGTTATAGCAAAGTATTTGTTGTAAAACTACTATCATTTTCACTGTGTTCTTAAGAAAACTACTATAACTAGGAATGTACACACTGCTGTTTTGGTGCAAGTAAAATTAGGGTACTATGACTAAATTCATCTGCTTTCCCTTTCCCCAGAGGTATAACTGACAGTTCAATTGTTATCATTTACCTTTGTAGCTAGGTCTTCATTCATTCATTCATTCATTCATTCATTCATTCATTCACTCACTCACTAATTCATTCATTTTTAATATAAGAAATAAAACATAATAACACAAAAACTACCAAATTAAATGTGGACAAGACAAACCAACAAAAGAAAATGAGCTCAAGAGAAAGCACAAGAATCAGAGACCTACTCATTTTTAGACTCTGGAATCTCACAAAAGGGGTAAGATGGAAACCATAATTTAAGCACAGAAGACCTGGTACAGACTAGTGCAGGCCTTGTGCATGCCACTTCAGTGTCTGTATGAGTTTGTTCATATTTAGTTAGAAGGCTTTGTTTTCTTACTGTCCTCCATTTATTCTGGCTCTTACATTCTTTCTACCTCTTTTGTTGGGTTCCCTGATCTCTGAGGAGAAGAGTTTGGTGGAGACATCCTGCATGAGGCTGAATGTTCCAAGGTCTCTCACTCTGTGCAATGTCTGTCTGGCTTTTGCCTGTGGATCTCTATATTAGTTTCCATCTGCTGAAGGAATATGCATCTCTAATGATGACTGACCAATTACTCATCTATCAATGTAGAGAATATCATTAAGAGTCATTTTATCACTATCTATAATATATTTCTATATCTATCTGTCTGTCTATCTATCTATCTATCTATCTATCTATCTATCTATCTATCTATCTATCTATCTATCATCTTCTATTTTATCTTCAATGCCTTAGATTCTCTCTTCCATCTCTTGTATTCTGCTGGTAAAACTTTCCTTTATGTTGCTTGTTTGAGTTTCTAAACTTTTAAATTTTCAGATTTCTCTCATTTTCTGTTTTCATTATTAATTGCTCTTTCTGGGCTTGAATGGTTTGACTAATTTCCTTCCACTGTTTGTGTATTCCTGCATTACTTTAAGGGATTCTTTTATTTCCTCTTTAAGGACCTCTATCATAGTCATGAAGGCTGTTCTATGATCTTTTCCTTGTGCTTCAGATGTATTGGAATATTGAGTACTTACTGTGGTAGGTCTGCTGAGCTCTAATCGAAATATATTGTCCTACCTATTGTTGATTGTGCTTGTATGTTTATATCTTGGCATCTGCGAATGGGAAGCGTGTAATTCTAGGTCATGATCAAGTCTTTATTAGGTGAATATTGTGTTCCTTGGTTTTCTTTCCTCTTTGTTTGTTTGGTTTTGAGAGTGTAGTGGCTATATGTTACTTGTAGAAGAGTCTTCCAGGGTCCTTGTGGCTGTGGGCATTAGAAATTCCAGGTAAAGGTTAATTTAGGGTATTGGAACCTGACACTGTGGAATGGGGAAGGGCTAGGGCCAGAATAGGAGCTTGATAAGAGGGAAGAAAGCAGAGTGTTGTACCAGTATATGCTTAGTTTGTCCTATGTATGTGGGGGCAGGGAGGGAGAAGAGGCCACAGCAGAATGCTAAAAATCTGGGTATGAGACTGAGATTTTTTTTTTTGTAGAGTGGAAGGAGAAATGATGGCCTATAATTGGCCTTACTGCTTCTCTGGCTGGAGTGTCCTGTGACTTAGCAAGAAGTGCCAGACACAATGGGGGGCTAGGATAATGCAATGAGTGTAAGGGTTTGTTATGAGGGCTTAGAGGGAGAGGGAAGACCTCAGCAAGTAGTCTGTGGCAGTGCTAGTGATGCATCTGGGTAATTGGTTTGCAAGATCTCAGCAGAAGATGAAAATGTGATGTCAGCCCACCTGTTTCTGTGACCAGAGTGGCCTCTGTGTTCCCATGGAATGCCTACTAAGGTTGAGGGCTAGAACAAAGCAACAAGTAGGGCAGGAGGTGAAGATTTGTGTAGTCCACCACAGATGATGGAAAATTGGAAAGGAAGGCCTCTGCAGGTGGTCTATTGTGGAGGTAGGTATGAGTCAAATATAAAAAATTGCATCTCCATAAAGAGGATTGTTATTCCATTGCAGTTAGAAGTATAGATTTTAGCAAATATTCCATTTGGAGGGATTTTAGTGATGTGTGTGGATGTTTTCTAAATATGTCAACGTGTCTCTGTGTAGTGCAGAAATATTTTCATTTCAGTTATGGAGTACTTATGCTAGTCTATTTCATCCTTGTTCAACCAGTATCTTGGTGCAGTGCTGCAATAATAATCTCATGTTCTCTTTCCATATACAATAATCAATGCTTCTATTGTAGTACATCTCTGTGGGCACATTGTTACACCACAATTAGTTACCATATTGTGTTCCAGAATATCCATGTGAGGTGCATTTAGGAGAAAACAGAGCACATATGAATAGGGTGTCTGTATACCGTGATACTGCAGCAGTGCACAGTGTCATCTTCAGGTGTAGTACAGAAATATTCTTATTTTCATTTCATTGTGTTCTTAATGAGCACATGTCGCTTAGGAATATGCCTGCTAATATTTATTGGAAGCACCTTCAGAGTTGTACAAATAAAATCATACAAATTTATGTAAATGGAATTTGAATTTTACTGTGGAACATTTTTGTTGGTATTTGCAAAGGACCCTGTATAGAGTTTCAGTTATGTGTCTGTACTGCTTCAGTGTCCTGCTGCAATGATTCACTATTCTCTTGCTAGCTGTTTAATCACTACTTCTGTTAGAGTAAGTCCTTGTGACATACATTGATATAACAATGCTCTTGCTGTTGTAAAACTACTACTGTTTTTTATCCTTTCCTTAACAAACTGCCTTTTTCTAGGAATGTACACCCTGGTTTTATGATGCAAGCAACTTCAAATTTGTATGAGTAAAGCCATCAACTTAATTGTAAAGGAGATTTAGTTTTCACCTCAATAAAATAAAATAACAAAAACCACTGTGTGGTGCTTTACACACTTGTGTGTGTATTTTCTTTTTTCTTTCAAGACAGGGATGTGTGCATTTTCTGAAGTTGAGACTGTGTCCTGTAAAACTTACAGATTCTTAATTCTCTGCTGTCCTTTAGAAAAAAAAAA
>JADRCC010237211.1:0-12005 GCA_019843855.1 Hylomyscus alleni
GGAGGAGGAGGAGGAGGAGGAGGAGAAGAAGAAGAAGAAGAAGAAGAAGAAGAAGAAGAAGAAGAAGAAGAAGAAGAAGAAGAAGAAGAAGAAGAAGAAGAAGAAGAAGTTGTTATTGTTGTTGTTATAAGAGGAACTATAGCATATCACTAAGAAAAACATATTATATAAATAGTTCATGGTTTCTCCAAAATCTTTGGAGAGGGATACACCCCTGACTAATACATGTGCACCGAGTTCTAGCAAAAGAACTGGAGTGCCATGCCTTGGACTAAAGTCACCCTGATCTGGCAGATACATTCATGATAAATGACTCTACTTAGAAGGATAAAAATTTTCACTTGGTCACAATGCTTAGTCCTTACATGGCTCTGGTAGAATTCACACAGAAAATCAGACTTGGTTCATCCTCACATAGAGTCAGCAGCTTGTCTCAGTGAGTGTACTTAGAAAACCATCAGAATACATACATTTAAACTCTGATACAGATCTTGCTTTCCATAAAATATGTATTACTGTAACCTTTTGGAGAGTCATACAATATTTAAATCTAGAGATTGTTGCCTTTATTTTTTACTTAAAAATGTTCACTGAGGGGCTAGGAAAATAGATTATTTGGCAGGGTGCATCACTTAATGTGGTGGTTAATTTTTATTTTCAACTTGACATACCCTGGAATCCTAGTAACAGCTTCTTATTTTCAGGATCTAAAAAGGCCATTGTAAACATTATCAGGATGCATGCAGTCATTTTGAGTTTCTATTTAGACTGAGAATACAATAATATGGTCATATAAGATCAGTGTTTTATCACATAATAAAAAGCATTATCGACCAATATTTCCACTCTTATTTATTAATGGCTTTTCAACATTTCCATGTTGTTTCCATGTTTGTAAGATGCTCAGTGTACAAAGTCTTTACAGTAATAAGGAATTATCCTCTTGACACTCATTCAATTTAAAACTCAAGAGATCTTTTAATCCCAGCACTTGGGAGGCAGAGGCAGGCAGATTTCTGAGTTCGAGGCCAGCCTGGTCTACAGAGTGAGTTCCAGGACAGCCAAGGCTACACAGAGAAAAACCCTGTCTCGAAAAACAAACAAACAAAAAAACTCAAGAGATATACAGTTTTGGTGAATGTGGCAAAAGTGCTGTGAGGATTAATTCAAGAACCATAAGCACTTTCTCATCTAATTCTATAAATTTCTAAATACATTTCAAAGTTAAACAGAATAGTGTGTTTCAGACCAGAGTGAGTCTGTCCCCACTAATAAAAAAGCTTTTAAAAAATAATAACAATGATTACTTATACCCTAAATAATGACTTAACATCATCATCGTGACAGATAAAGTATTCATGAATGCATATTAGTATAAATAAATGCTAACATGAAATATAATTTATTTGTCACTTCAAAAGTATGAAACCCACAAAGTTGTATGCAGGCATGAATATACCTTAAGAGTAATGAGGGTCAATTTTATGTAGTTAAATCTCCTCTATGACTTTCCTGCTGTGTGATCAATCAGTCACTTGAACTATCCCAGTCATGAGGAGTTCACTAATGAACTAGCCTACCACAATGCTTGATGGTATAGACTATAGCAAGTATTCCCTGCTGTTGAGCCATTCATCTGATTATAGTTTTTCCATCCATTGGTCTTTCTTCTATTCTCAAGGAATATACAGAACCAGGCTCCTCTTTCCTATATCTGTTAGTCCTTAAAATCTTTGTAAGTTGCCTTAACATAACAGAGACTCCTTTCTTACCTATGTGAATTATGTCCAGTTATTTTCATTATTCCCCATATGACTGAGTTACAAAGCCTTCAACATCTAGCTCATTTTCTGAATAGAATCTGGCTCATGTAGGTTCCTTCCTTGTATTGAAGGTATTTAAATGCTGTCTCCTGTACTCTAGACTTCAATGAATTGATTTGAGGCCACATTATTCCTTTGAAAAAGCAATATCAATCTGTTGAACACTGTTAGCCTTCTCATCAATTCAAACACTGAAGACTTTTGCACACTGCTGTTATTAAATAAATACATCTTTGTATGCCTCATTGAGGCTTAAAGGGGAGAATTCTTTTCTTTATTAAATTTTATCTTCTTTTATTTGGTCTCCAGTTGCAACCTGAGAGGCCTAGAATCTGTGAGCTGATGCCCAGTTCCCTGGTATCTGTGATTCGCATCACAATCCATCAGTAGTTTTTGTTTTCCTATGTCACTATTAGCATAGCTGAACAGAGAAGCAAGGACATGACAGTTCAGAGGGCACTAGCCCCAGCAGCCTCTCCCTAAGGGCTTCAGTCCACCCACCATCATTGGCCTCTGTAGGCACAAGAAGACACATTTATCTACTATTTCCTTATCAACAAAAGCCTTTAAGCACTAAAAGAAAATGTTCTGTGGGGATCCTTACCATTCTTTCCTCTTATGACACAAGGGATCAATCTCAGGGTCTTGTACATGCTGGAGATGTACTCTTCTGTGGAACTATTACCCTGGCCCTTTAGCTATTCTTTTAAAACTCATATTTTCTTGTTAATTCTCTTAGGAGATATAAATTTTGAAAACAGTTGCTTTGTTTATTCTTGTCTGAGGAAAGTAACGAGCTGTTATTCATAAGGTCAGCACTCCTTTAACCTTAAATATTTGTTGCCTACCTGTGTACCTAGTAGCATCCTAAAAGCTGAGGATAATCCAAAAAGCAGACAAATACATCCAAGCCAGGTGTATAGCTCAGAAGTATATTCTTGAAATACCAGGAATATGTTAATGAGCTAATATTTTTTTCCTCAAAGTGTAATATAACTTAACAATATAGTCACTCTTGAAAGAGGGTTTGCTCTTCGGGAGAGCATCTGAAAACTATTTATCTTCAAGAAGCCACAGAAGAAAAATTATATGGTTCAATTTAGTTCAGTGAATAACTGGGTGTTGCCTGTTATATAGTTTTAATGTACTTGATTATCTCTTTCCTTTTTAATAAAGATGTCCACTCACATAGGTAGATAGATAGACTTATATTTAGGTTCCTAAACTCAGTTACAAAAACCTAGGATGGATAAAGATCTGATTTCAGAGTCTATTACTTCAAAGAGAGCCCACTGAGAGACTGAAAGTCTGGACAGCCCATTTCTCTCACTTAAAATTTAGGAGTTATAAATGGCCCTGAACAGGTGTGGTATTGCCCCTTAGGAGACATTAGGAAATTTATAGGGTGAATGTTTTGTTGGTCATTAGAACTGAGGGGTGCTTATCTGATTGATAAGAACCAAGGATGTTTCATATCTTACATTACTCAGGAAAACCAGCTCTTAGAGAAAAGAATGGTTCCATCAAAAGAGTCAAAACTAACAACCCCTTTGAATTACACCAGTAGACCATCCCACTAAGGCACCCTAAAGCTCTATGACTGTGATTTAAGAACTTTTAAACTGACAATGACATTTTCTTTTAAGCAGGAACTACTAAGTCAATATTGGACTATTATTTAAGCAAGAAAAATCCAGCTTCTTCTGGAGCCCACAGCATAATGATCACTTGTGTGTTACATATTGAAGTTCAGAGTACCTGATACTACATACTGAAATAGAATCTCTACGAGTAGAGCCAAATCATGAATTCTAATGACCACTGATATTTAATCAAGAATGAGGGAGAAGAATGGTAGACATAAGCAGAATCAGGAGGAGTGTAAAAGTACCTCCATAGCACGTGTGCTGGCCAGGTTTATGTTAGTTCAACACAAGCTATAGTCATCTGAGAAAAAAAAAAAAACTTCAATTAAGAAAATGCCTCCATAACATCTAGCTATAGGTAAGCCTGTAAGGCATTTTCTTAATTAGAGATTGACAAGGAAAGAATCAAGCCATTGTGCATGGTGTCACTACTGGGTTGGTGGTCCTGGTACTCTAAGAAAGCAAGCTGAACAAGAATGTAAGCAGCACCCCTCCATGGCCTCTGCATCACATCCTGCCCTCAGGTTCCTGCCCTGCTTGAATTCTTGTCCTGACTTCCTTTCATTGATTAACTGTGATGTAGAAGTGTAAGTCAATAAACTTTTTCCTCCTAAAGTTGCTTTTGGTCATAGTGCTTCACCACAGCACTAGAAACCCTAATTAGATTGTACTGCCCAGGCTAACATAAATACAATTTCTAGAAAAAATATCAATTGATTCTAAAACACTGTCTCACTTCCTTATAATTTCCTTTTATCCCAAAACCAAAATACGGTTACAAGGAGAAAACAAAACAAAACAAACAATAGGATTAAAACTAAAGTCAACCCACTGTAACAGAGGCCACTGAATCTGCATTCTCCAGGTGAGGCAACTGGGTGGCCATGTGGCCAGAATCCAGCTGCTCTGCTAAGAGTGTTGTCAAAGTCAGGCTTGTAAGTAAATTATTCCCACTTGGGGAAGTGTAAACCAGAGACTATGGGAAAAGGAGTAACTTTTGCTTCAAAAAATTATCTATGGAAAGAGATTGAATGGAGGAGAAGGGATGAGAAAATGAAGGTAGAGAACTCTAAGAGGGGAGTGTGCTTCAGGCACGTATCAATGTATAGAACACAGTATTATAAGATGATTTCTTCTGTGATTCAAAAGTCAGCACACTGCAACAAGACACTAGAGTGAACTACTATTTTTCAGCAATTACTTGGTAGGTGTTCTGCTATGAATGACCCAACCAGGTCATGATTATTATCCACATTTTCACAGATGAGAAAATTAGACTCAGAGTTAAAAAGCCAGCAAGTAGAGTCCTTTAAAAGCCAATAATTTATGAGTCCAAAGATTATTTTAATATTGTTGTTGTAAAAACCTAAAATGTAGAAATCATATTCAGAGAAATCCAATATTATAAGGAGGCTATACTAATAAGATATGCTCCAACCCAGATTCATCAGAACACAATGGCAGGCAAGATGTGTCTGCACAACCATCACAATCAAGTGCAGCCAGAAATTATTTCAAAGGATTAAATATAACAGCAGGAAATTGCAGTGGATCTATCACCAGGGTTGTGATAGCTGAAATAAAAGATTAACAAGTATGTGGAGGCAACATTTCATCTCTGCAGATGGTAAACTGATCTAGAGATTAGCAGAGCCTACTATAATTTATCTGCAAGCAAAGGTCATGGACTGACTATGTGCAATTATGATTTGTCTCTTCACTATTTCTTTTTCTCTTTTTACAACATGTTTATGGATGTTTTGCCTGAGTGTATATTTGTAACATATAGGTGCCTGTTGCCCATGGAGACCAGAAGGTATCATGTTCCCTAGAGTTGGAATTAAACTTGGTTACAAACCACCATGTGGGAACAAAACAGTATCCTCTTGAGAAGAAACCAATATTCTTAACTGCTAAGTCATCTTTCCAGTCCCATTCCACTATTTCTAGTAGAATGTAACATGTTCCAGCTTGGTAGAATCTAAGAGAAAGAGAGATCATAAAAATAAGAGAAATTACATTCCTTTGACAAAACAATGTATATTTTCAACAAATACACTGTCATTATTAACTCATATTTAAACATTTGTCAAGATACTATTTTATGTGCAACCTCAAAATAGCAACAAAGATTAAACAGTCCCAATCATTACCTGTGTGGCTCAGAGTTAAGCTTTTCTTTTTAATACTCTCTGCATTTACAATGATTCAATTTCTGCTTTTGCTATGATGATGGGAGCAACTGTATTAGTTGAAATCGTCTCAGCCCTTGTAGCAGAAAACTACAAGTATGACTGTCATTTTAGCAATGAATATCATTTTGGGAGGAAGGGGACAAATTGGAAATCACATAAATCAAGATTAAAATAATCTATGAAGACATGATGGGAATAAGTAAATCAAGGATTGTAATGAAAACTATGTAGAAATGAGGGAGGTAGGGGAGGACAAACGAAGAGTAAGGGCAGCTCAGGGAAGGAATCTACACCCAACAGAGATGAACAAGGGCAAGAGTTTGTAGTGAGAAAGAACTCCTTGAACTGAATTCCAAGCATTAGTAGGAGTTAGTAAAAAGAAGACAGCAGCTTCAACATATGGACCAGGAACAACAATTGCTAGCTTTGACTGAAGTACTATAAGTACTGATCAGTCACGTATGACATCACTTTACATTTCACATAAGAACATACAGGATTTTGAATATGCCCCATACAAACAAATGATATGTGAAATGATTTATATGCTAATTTCTCTGGTCTGACAATTACACATTGTAAATATATACTAGAATGTCACACTGTATCCCATAAATATGTACAACTATAGTTTGTTAATTAAAAATAAAACATAATAAACAAGAAGCTTAACAAGCCTGGGATTACCATGCTAGAGAGGCCACATGTAGTTGTTCTGGTTTATAAGACTAGAACAGGTCAGTCTTGTACTCAACTCTGCCAAGGCACCAGAGATGTGAGTGACAGTATAACAAGCCCTCTAGACTAATCCCTCAGCCCTCTAAGTACTTCTGAGTGGTCAAAGTGATCAAGAGAATCACTCAGCTGAGATTTAGCTGAACTGATAAAGGTTGATGCATTAAATGACTAATTTGCCTAAGTGGGTTATACAACAATAAACAAGTAGAACTTGCTGTAGTTCATAACAGTGGTGCTGTTGGTAATGTGCCCAGCAATTATTGGAGTATTAGTACAAGTTTGCTAAAGGAATGAGTTTTAGAGAGAAAGACAGAGGAAGGGCTATTAGAGAATGATGAAGATAAAGCACAAGTAGTAGTTACTGTGCAGCCTTTGAGAAGCTAACCCTTCCAGATTGTCCTACAGTGAGTGACATGTGCATACAGGTAGCACTAAGAGGACTCAGTGGATTAAAAGAAAGAGCATATGAGATTGGAAGGGAAAATGAAAGGTGCTTAATGGTAAGTTGTATAGTAAAGGATAGGGAGAGACTGGGCAAGCAGTGATTTGATTAAAACACATTGTGTGCATGCATGAAATTATCAAACAATAAAAATTACATGCGAAAAACAGCACCTGTTCTGGAAATCTCACTGGGGTAGGTACACAGACAAGTGCACTCCACTTATATTCCTCTGGAAGGAATCAGAAAAAAACTTTTTTTAATGTTTTATTTCCTACCATAAAGTCCAGCTGTTCAATGGCTCCCCCTTAATCCTAAGATCTCTGGGTTTTCCAGCTCTCGTTGTATAAACCCAGTCCAGTTAGAATTAGAATGTTTTTCCTTCTCTTCACTATAAGACCTTTGCACATTTTTGAAAGAGATTAACTCCCCAAAGACAAGCTAGAAATTTTGAACAGTAGAATGATTACCAAACTGAATTTGCCTCCAAGTTTGGCTTTAGAACCAGGGCTGCCTTTAAAACAGCAAGTGCACAGAGTATGCCTCCTAAGGAAAACATAAGGGCTTGGGTTCTAACTGTAACTATGCTTTACTTCCCTTCCCTTTAATTGCCTAAAGTTTAGACCTAAGTTCAATCAGTAGCCTATTGTTTTCTGCTTCCTGGGAAGCAAGTAGCAGCAGAAAGGAGAACTGGGGAAGAAATGGGTGGGGTTGAAAAGCTGAATGTTGGCATTGCTCATATGAATTTTTCTTTTTCCATTTATTCACCTCCTTCTGGGTCTGATGTTATCAGTAATTTCCCAAGACAGAGAAAATCCAGACTTCCTCAAAGAGGTCAACTACCTGCCTCAGCAAAATCAAAAATGGGGCGATCAGCTGCTCTATAAAAACTCTGCTCCTGTGCTTGCATTCAAGGAAATTCAAACAAAGGACCACACACTGGCAGACATCTTTCATTTCTGTCTCTTAATTTTTCAAGCACAAAGTCCATGGCAATTTGGGGCAGCTCATCCAAAATATGGACAAATAGGATGCCCTTGTAAGCAATGAGAAATCAAGAAGAAATCAAGAAAAATTAACCACTTTAGATGTGAACTCAAAGACATGAGCTAACCAGCACTAAGAAGATAGATGGTGATTTTTGCAGAAGATAAAGTGTAGAAGCACATTTACTCGAATTTCATCAGGTCCACAATTTTATTTGCTCTGTGTTGGCCTGGAAATGGCACAAATGTTAAAAGACCAAACTTAGTGTTTATAATCTAACCCTGCTTATCAATATTATAGTATCATATTTGACCCCATTTTGATATGTCCTTCATCTCCTACTCCTGCTGAAACCTCCTCTTCACAACTAGCTTCCCATTCTACTTTTATATCTTTTTGTTCTGATCTGTGGGTCTTGTACAGGTTGCCACAGCTGATATATGTTCATGATTGTAATAGTTATGTTATATCCCAAAGTCACATTAATCATTTCATAGCACTCCTTCCCATTCTCTGGCTCTTAAAATCTCCCCACTCTTCCACAATGTTCCATGAGACTTAGATGCGGAGACATGTGCCATTTAGAGCTAAGCATTCAATAGTCACCTATTTTCAGCACTTTGACTAGGTATGCATGAGTCTCTGCATTAACTGTCACCCACAACAAATAGAAGTTTCTCTGATCAAGGCTAAGAGAAGTATATGCCATGGGTATAAACATAAATTCTTAAAAGGCAATTTGTCTATGTATCCATTTAAAACTCAGTAGCATAGTCCTTGTTAGGGCCTGTGACCTCTCAATCCATATGCCTTTTTTGAATATGTATTTTATTTTTCATTTGTATGTGTATGAGTTCTTTGTCTGAGTGTATTATGAGCAACATGTGTGTGCCTGGCACCCAAAGAGATGAGAAGAGGGTACAGAATCCTTGGGTACTAGATTTGCAGAAGGTTGTAAGTTACCATGTGGGTAGTGGGTAACTAAATCCAGGTCCTCTACAAGAGCAAGTATTCTTAATCACTGGACTGTCTCTCCAGGTCCTCACCTTAAATACAATCAGAAAGCAGTTAATTATCTACCCCCAAATAGTCTTGCCACTATTGAACCAGTGACAAATCTAATTCTGTATAATTTTATAAATGCTAAATGAAGATATAGATAGTGAAGCAGAGAATATGGACTTCAAAGAGCTAGATTCTAGCCCTGACTGTGCTATTAAATGTGTTATCTATCCTAAATGAGTACCTCCTCCTTCACTTAAATTGTCTTGTCTTACCTGAAATGAATAGCATGGGGGAGGGGATTAGTGTTTAAGGCTCTGCATGGTAAATACACCTATTTCATCTCCAAAGCTACTCCATAGCTTCTCTGTCTTTGCCTCCAAACTTACATACAGCACTAGTTCTGATTGTTGTCTTCAGTTCTCAATTAAGGCTTTACTGTCATTTTAGATTTCTTTATTTTGGTGTATTTACAAACAGCTTTGGAAATGTTTATGCTTAATTCCCATTGCATTATGGAAACGTTAATGGGAAAACCTAGAGACCTTGGGTAGAACCACACAGGACTGGCAAAAAAAAAAAAATAATCAATGAACTGATTTCTAATGACATTCTGCTATATTCATAGATCAGTGTCTTGTCTAATCATCATCAGAGAAGCTGACTGTCGTGCCTGCTCTTGGGACTCCTTTCCTCCTACTGGGTTGCCTTGTTCAGCCTTGATATGGGGCTTGTCATATTTGTATCTTGTTTTGTTCTGTTTGACTATCACCTCTTGGAGACCTGCTCTTTTCCTAAGAGGAAACAAACTGGGAATAGATCTGGGGATAGGAGAGAGGGAGATGGAGCTGGGAGGAACAGAGGGAGTGAATATTTTATACAATACATTAGGATGTATTGTATACAAGAATAACCTATTTTCAATAAAAAGAAATAATAAAAAGTGATGCTCACATCATTCTATGAGAAATTACAGATGAAGAATGTTTATTCAAAACTAAGTACAAAGGTATAATTTCCAAATAGTGTCACATTAGGTGTTTACTATGTATAAAGATTTCATAAGGATCATTCCATTGCCAATACAGCAATATGAGAACGAATTATTGTCACTGTCTAACAGCAAACACTACACATAGTACTTGCTGCTTGCTAGGACCTACTGCAAGCACTACATGCATATCAGTTTCTTGAATATTTGTTCTTACACTACAGAGAGAAACTACTATTGACCTCATGCTGCAGATGAGGAAACCACAGCGTAAGAATGTTAACTAAGGACATATAAATTACTAAATAGCAAAAACGACAAATGTAATGGATAGAGTCTATCTATACAATCTTATAAGAAAGATTATGTTCTATAGTACCACTTCATTTGATTGTTTCCCAGGTAGTACTATTTTGGGAGACTGTATAAGTTTTGGATCTGGAGCCTAGGTGACAGACTAGGGCCACTGGAATGGAACTTCTGGGTTATGGCAAGTCTATATGATCTTGAGATTTGTGATTCCTCAGCCCCTGGGATATGAACAAGATGCTACTTAAAAGCTTGTACCACTATGGAGCTGCCTACTACCATGAAGCTGTAAGTATCCTGGCAGAAATTAAAATAGTCTGAAGAAAAACTTGTGCCTCTCAATCTCACTATCAGACTATTGAAAATGGAACACAAAGAAATGGGAATTGTCCCAGGAATCTCATGCTGGAAGAAGAAAAAGGCATATCCCTTAAAGAGATCACACAGTTTCACTAACTTGTCACACCACCATATAGGATGAAACTGAAACCCAAAAAATAATGAGTCAGTGGGAGTAAGAGCACTTTGATGTGGACTGCCTAAGTGTGCCTTTAAGTTAAAATCTCACTTCAGAATCCTAAACATGAACTTGGGGATCCATTTAATCCCTTTGTCTTTCTTTATACTGTGGCTGCATTGAATACATAGTCTCTTTCTGGTTTCCACTACTGATTTTGCCCTTTTAATTGGCTTATTGAGGATAGGTAGCTCAACTTGGCTTAGAGAACAGGCTGTGTCCCCCAGGTTCAATAGCAAAGCTACATCCTTCCATACCTTGCTTTCCCCACCAACAATGACTATACCTTCTCAACCATAACCCAAATAAATTCCTCCTCTCATAAGTTAGCTATTATTTTGCCACAGTAATTACTAAGTGGCAATCCTAAGATCTCCCATATTTGTCCAGTTCATGTCCTAAGTAAATCTAAACTCAGAGCAGTGGAGTTGGAGATTTGTACTGGTGTGAATGACAGGTACAGAGTAATGGCAATGTAATCAGGTAGTGTTGAGAAAAGTGCGCTGACAATCTAGCTAATCAGGAATAATTTTGGTGATAAATATGATCTACCACAGAGACAGCAGACTGGGTAAATGTCTCATTTGATATATGTACAGTGCTGGTAGAAAACAAATTTAATTTGCCAACAAGGACACAAAATAAGCTCATACACTGTCCAAGATTTATGAGATTCTGTTCACTGAAAATTCTTCCAAGACCAGACAGGGTATCAAAGATGAATTTCATACATTTGGAAGAAAATATGCCTGTGTAAAATTAAGGAGCTCAAAAACAGCAATGATGAGACTCAAGGTTGCATGGAGTTGCTGTGTGTGGTGATGTAACAAGATATTTATGAGCAATCCACTTGTACCCTCACCCCAGCAATGGTCGCTTTTCTCTTTCCTATTTTCTGATGTTATCCCGGGATATGTGCTGATTTTTTACTTCATATTTTATATTGATAAGTATAAATAGTCTTTTCTTTTAAAAAAGATACTTGTGAGGTTCTTTCATCAGAAAAGAGTACTTTTCAAGCTCCACTGGCTCCTGTAAAAGTGTCCCTGTTGCAGTCTCCATCTCAGATGTGCTCCTGACAATTGCTTCCTATTGTCAGCAGATGAACACTGCAGTCTTCTGAGACAGGGCCACTTCCTGGCCCTGGCATTCCCCTACACTGGGGCACAGAACCTTCACAGGGCCAAGGGGCTCTCCTCCCATTGATGACCAACTTTGCAATCCTCTACTATACACATGCTGCCAGAACAATCAGTCCCACCATGTATAGTCCTTGGTTGGTGGTTTAGTCCCTGGGAGCTCTGAGGGTACTAGTTAGTTCATATTGTTGTTCATCCAAAGGAGCTGAAGGGTTT
>JADRCC010237248.1:0-10851 GCA_019843855.1 Hylomyscus alleni
AACTAGAGGGCACAGAGACAGTATCCTAATTAACAAGATCAGAAATGAAAAGGGAGACATAACAACAGACACTGAGGAAATCCAAAAAATCATGAGATCCTACTACAAAAGCCTATATTCAACAAAACTGGAAAACCTGGATGAAATGGACAATCTTCTAGACATATACCAGGTACCAAAGTTAAATCAAGATCAGATCAATGATCAAAACAGTCCCATATCTGCTAATGAAATAGAAACAGACATTAATAGTCTCCCAACCAAAAAAAGCCCAGGACCAGATGAGTTTAGTGCAAACCTTCAAAGAAGACCTAATACCAATACTCCTCAAACTATCGCACAAAATAGAAACTGAAGGCACTCTATCCAATTCCTTCTTTGAAGCCACAATTACTCTTATACCTAAACTTCACAAAGACCTAACAAAGAAAGAAAACTTCAGACCAATTTCCCTTATGAGTATTGATGCAAAAATATTCAACAAAATTCTTGCAAACTGAATCAAAGAACACATCAAAACGATCATCCCCCATTATCAAGTAGGCTTCATTCCAGGGATGCAGAGATGGTTCAATATACAGAAATCAATCAATGTAATTCACTATATAAGCAAACTCAAAGAAAAAAAAACATATGATCATCTCATTAGATGCTGAGAAAGCATTTGACAAAATCTAACATCCCTTCATGATAAAATTCTTGGAAACATCAGGAATTCAAGGCCCATACTTAATCATAGTAAAAGCAATATACAGCAAATCAGTAGCCAACATCAAACTAAATTGAGAGAAACTTGGCTTTATGAGCATAGTAGATGATTGCAAAGTTGATCATCAATGGGAGGAGAGTCCCTTGGTCCTGTGAAGGTTCTGTGCCAGGGCCAACAAGTGGGAGAGGTTAGGGTGGCAAGCAGGGGGAGGGGGGGAAGCAACAGGGGCTTATTCTTGTTGCTTTTTTTGTTTTTTGGTTTTGGTTTTGGTTTTTTTGGGGAGGGAAAACTGGGAAAAGAGAAATCATATGACATGTAAATAAATAAAATATATAATAAAAAAGAATTAGAAGCTGAATTGTAAGCCTTTATTATATATTCTGGAATATTACATAGATCTATCAATCATTTGTGAGTGACAACTTTATGTTACCTATGTGTGGGGAGCTGGATTATAATAATGGTTATTCAAGGTATTTCTAGGAACCTTGGTGTCTCATATGCTAATCACTCATCATATATATCCATCACACTGACATTTGGCTCCTCTGAAAGGAATTGTGTTGTAAGGGTACTAGGTATATATAAAATTTGAGTTTTGAGTTTTTTTTTTTAAATTATTTAAAATTTATTTAAGAATATGAGTACAATATAACTCTCCTCAGATATTCCAGAAAAGGGTATCGAATTCCATTCCAAATTGTTGTGAGCCTCGACATGGCTGCTGAGAATTAAACTCAGGACTTCTGGAAGAGCAGTTATTACTCTTTACTGCTGAGCCATCTCTTCAGTCCAGAGTTTTGAGTTTGAAAAGAAAAAATAATTTAAATACTTCATCGGTATTCTTATATTCTTATTTAAGTGTTCAGTCAGGAATTTTATGTTATTATATCTATAAAGATTGATATAAGGTATTACATTTATACTTTTATGTTTTCTAGGAAAATAGTCTAGAGTGAGAGTATATGTTCATAGTATAAATATATTTTTTAAATAATAAATTGCTAAAACTGCTTTTTCCAAAAAAAAAAAAGAAATAACAAACTCAAAGAAGATTAAGACCCCATGTTTGAGTCATAGAAAAAGGTAATCAAAGGTCACAGAGAGTTATGGCTGGCCATAAAATTGGTTCCTGATAGCCCCACAAAAGACACTCTTTTATCCCCCTCCCAGCTACAGTTCCATCCTACCAAATGATATCATGTTTGAGTTAAAGCTTACCTAAGTCCACCTCCACTCCCCTTCACCCTAAGCATTCAAAGAATTCCTAACTGTGTTGTGTATAAACCCAATTCTTTCCAAACTCGTCATCGCATGCCAACACCTACATCATGGTGTGTGTGGGGGGAGGGAGGCTTGTGATCCAAGTCAAGACTTGAAATAATAAAGAGACTCTTGCAAATTATAGTGGACTTCACAATTCTTGGGCTCCTCTGGGTTTCCCTTGGACTCAGGGCATAACAAGATGGGAAAAGACACTTCATATTCATCAAAGGAAGTATCGACCAAGAGAAATTCTCAATTCTGAACATCTATTCCCCAAATGCAAATGGCATTTATAAAAGAAACTTTACTAAAGCTGAAAACACACATTGAACCCCACCCAATAATAGTGGAAGACTTCAATACCCCACTCTCATTAATTGACAAGTCTTTGAAACAAAAACTAGTCAGAGACACAGTGAAACTAAAAGAGGATATTAACCAAAGGGATACATATATTCCTATATATATCATATATATAAAACATTTTACCCTAAAACAAAAGAATATACCTTCTTCTCAGCATCTAGTGTTACTTTCTCCAAAACTGACCATTATGATGGCCACAAAAGAAGCCTCAACAGATATAAGATAATTGAAAAAATCCCAGGCATTCTATCAGATCACCATAGACTAAGGCTAGAATTCAATAACATCAAAATGAACAGAAAACACACATACCCATGGAAACTGAACAACTCTCTACACAATGATGACTTGGTCAGGAAGGAAATAAAGAAATTAAAGACTTCCTAGAATTCAATGAAAATGATAACATAGCATACCCAAAATTATGGGACATAATGAAATCAGGGCTAAGAGGAAAATTCTTAGCACTAAGAGGCCTCTTAAGGAAACTGGAGAGATACAACACTAACAACTTAACAGCATACCTGAAAGCCCTATAACAGAAGAAAGCAAACAGACACAAGAGGTGTAGAGTTCAGGAAATAATTAAACTCAGGGCAAAAATCAACTAAGTCATAACAAAGAGAATGATACAAAGAATCAACAAAACCAAAAACTTGCTTTTTGATAAAATAAAGAAGATAGATAACCCCCTTGCTAAGCTAACTAAAGGGCACAGTGAAAGCATCCAAATTAACAAAATCGGAAATGAGAAGGGAGACATAACAAGACAAACTGAGGAAATTAAAACAAATCAACCAACAAACAAAAAAGTAAAAAAGAAAAATCCACATCAGATTCTGCTCCAAAAGCCAATACTCAATAAATAAATAAATAAATAAACAAAACAAAACAAAAAAACCTGGAAAATCTAGATGAAGTAGATGATTCTCTATACAGGTACTGAAGAAACACAAGGTAACCTGTCCTTGTCTCTGCATCAATCCTTGGCAAAGTCTCACACTCCCTTTCCTGCTATGTCAAACAGCCAGCACTTCCCCCTTGGTACAGATGTCTCTTGCCTCTGAAGGAGGCAGAATTAGTGTTCTTAAAATGTTCTTTACCTATGGGAAAGAGGTAACCAATTGTTCCTAGACAGCTGTGGCCAGCCTATAAAAATACACTAGCATCTGATAAATGAGTAACTTATTTCTTCCAAGGTCAAAAAGGTCCTTTTCCAGCTGTGTGGTCCTGCAATACTGTCTGAACAAATGTTATTAGTTCTGAAGTAAAGCATTCCTTTACCTTCTACCCAATCATGTAACACAAAGGCTTGGAAGCCCCAGCTTATACATCTCCCATATATATCCTGAACCCCTAGATGTGAGCATCACATTCCTAACCCATAGAGCAAGGAAGGCTCCCATCGAAGTTTGGACTCATGAAATAAATACTCTTTGTGTTTAAATAGTTGTGATTTCTGGAGGTCTCCTGGGTTTCCTGTAAACAGGGCATACCAGTATTACATACCAAAGTTAAATCAAGAGTAGTTAAACTATCTAAAAAGGCCCATGTCCCCTAAGGAAAGAGAACATCAGATCAATTTCCTTCATGAATTGTGATGCAAAAATACTTAATAAAATTCTTACAATCTGAATCCAAGAACACACCAAAATTATCATTCACTATGAACAAGTAGGCTTCATCCCAGGGATGTACGGTTGGTTTAATATATGAAAATCCATTAATGTAATTGACTACATAAACAAACTCAAAGAAAAAATTCGAATGGTCATCTCACTAGATGCTGTAAAAGCATTTGAAATATACAACACCCCTTCATGCTAAAATTTTGGAGAGATCAGAAAGTCAAGACCCAAACCTAAAGATAATAAAAGCAATATACAGCAAACCAACAGTCAATATCAAATTAGATAGAGATATACTTGAATCAATCCCATTAAAACCAGGGACAAGATGAGGCTGCCCACTCACCATATATCTATTCAATATAGTACTTGAAGTTCTAGCTAGAGCAATAAGACAACAAAAGGTGATCAATGGCTTACAAATTGGCAAAGAAGTACAGGCATCACTGTTTGCAAATGATATGATAATATATATAAGCGACTCCAAAAATCCTACGACATAACTTCTACCACTGATAAACAACTTCAGCAGTGTGGCTGGATATAAAACTAACTTAAACAAATCAATAGCCTTCCTTTATATAATTAATAAACAGTCTGAGAAAGAAAATAGGGAAATAACAACCTTCACAATAGTCACAAATAATATAAAATATTTGGGGGTAACTCTAACCAACGAAGTAAAAGATCTGTGAGGAAAAATTTCAACTCTTTTAAGAGAGGAATCAAAGAAGACCTCAGAAAGTGGAGAGATCGCCTATGCTCCTGGATTAATACTATTAACATAGCAAAAATGTCCATCCTACCATAAGCAATAGACATAGTCAATGAAAAATCCACTAAAATTCCAACATAATTCTTCAAAGACATGCAAAGAGCAATTCTCAATTTCATATGGAAAAAAAAAGCCCAGAATAGAGAAAACAATTTTTAACAATAAAAGAACTGCTGGAGGAACCACCATCCCTGACCTCAAGCTGTATACAAAGCAAAACTGATAAAAAATGCATGTTATAGGTACAAACAGACAGTTCGATCAATGGAATAGAATTGAAGACCCAAAAACTTAACTGACATACTTATGGACACTTTATCATTGACAAAAATCTACAATGGAAAAAGCAAAGCATCTTCAATAAATGGTGCTGGTCTAACAGCAGTCTGTATATAGAAAAATGAAAATAGATCTGTATTTGTCACCTTGCACAAAGTTCAAGTCCAAGTAGATCCAGGACCTCAACATAAAACTAGATACACTGAATCTAATAGAAGAAAGTAGGAAAGAGCTTCATACTCATTGCCACTTGTGTGTGGGGGCTGGTGGGGGTGGATTTCCTAAAAAGAACTCCAGTCGCTCAGGCTATAAGATCAAGCATTGATAAATGAGACCTCATGAAACTGAAATGCTTCTGTAAAGCAAAAGATATTGTCAATAGGACAAATTGGCAACCTACAGATTGAGGAAAAATCTTCACTAACCCAAATCTGATAGAGGGATAATATCCAAAACATTTAAAGGACTCAAGAAGCTAACTTCTAAACAACCAATCCAATCAAAAAATGGTGTATAGAACTGAACAGAGAATCTACAACAGGAATCTCAAATGGCCCAGAAGCACTTTACAAATGTTCAAAGTCCTTAGTTATCAAGGAAATGGAAATCAAAATCAACCTTTAGATTCCATTCTTACACTAATAAGAATGGAAAAAAAAACTAAGGTAATAGTACATGTTGGCAAGAATGTGGAGAAAGAACAATACTCTTCCATTGCTAGTGAGATTGCAAGCTGGTAAAACCACTTTGGAAATCAATGTTTTTTCCTGAGAAAATTGGAACTAGTTCAACCTGAAGACTCAGCTATTCCACTAATGGGCATATACCCAAAAGATTTTCTAACATATAACAAAGACACATATACCATTGTGTTTATAGCAGCATTATTTTTCATAGCCAGAAACTGGAAACAATCCAGATATCCCTCAACAGAAAAATAGATTCAGAAAATATGCTACGTTTATACAATGGAGTACTACACAGCTATTAAAAACAATGAGTTCAAGAAATTTACATGCAAATGGATGGAAATAGAAAATATCATCCCGAGTGAGGGATCTCAGACCTAAAAGGATACGCATGATATGTATTCGCTAATAAGTAAATATTAGCCAAAAATGTACAGAATATACAGGATACAATACACAGAACTCAAGAAAGTTAACAAGCAGAAAGACCCAAATGAGAATGCTTGAATTCCACTTGGAAGGTAGAAGAAAGCAATCACTAGGGGAAGGGAGGGGGAGGAGTCTGGGTGGGAGAAGGTAGGGGGAGGGAAAAGGGGAACATGATCAGGTATTGAGAGGTGGCCAATCAGGACTGACACCATGATTGTTAGCAGAATGAATGGAAATATATAACTTCTGGAGTTAGGAGGTGGAGGTACTCTTTAGAGTGTACCAGACACCTGGGTGGTGAGAGACACTCTGGAGTCACAGGGAGGGACTTTAGAAGAAATGCCTAACAGTGGGAAGAAGGAACTTGTAGACTCCACCTCCAGTAGAAAGACAGGACATCATGTGGTGAGATGGGGTTGCCAGCCCACAGTCAGAAACTCTGACCCAGAATTGTTCATGTCTAAAAGAACTGCAGGGACAAAAATAGAGAAGAGACTGAGGGAAAAGCAGTCCAATGGCAGGCCCAAATAGGGGTTCATCTCAAAGGGAGGCTCCAAGGCCTAATACTATTACTAATGCTCTTGTGTTATTACAGATAGGACCATAGCATGGCTGCCCTCTGAGAGGCCCAACGAGGAGTTGAGACAGAAGCAGATACTTATACCCAACCAACTGACTCAAGTTGAGGACTCCTGTGGTTGAATTATGAAAAGGCTGGAAGAAGTTGAGGAGGAAGGTGACCCCTTAGGAAGATCAACACTCTCAACTAACCTGTACACCAGAGATCTCTCAGACAGTGAGTCACCAACCAGGCAGCATACACTAGCTGGTACCTGGTCCCAGACACATATATGAAGAAGGTTGTCTGGTCTGGCCTCAGTGAGAGAAGATGAACCTAATCTTTTAGAGACTTGAGACTCCATGGAATGGTAAGTCCAATCATGGATCTATGGGTATGTGGGAATATGGACATCTTCTTGGAGATAAAGGCAAGTGGAATGGGATGAGGAACTATAGCAGGAAATACCATGGGGCATATAAAAACTAGACTGTGAAAAAAGATAAAAGATAATTAAAAGAAATTAGTAAATAAATAAATAAATAAATAGACAAATATACTGCCAAATAAATTATGAATTTGCAGGCTACTCTCCTTTTTAAATGGGAGTAATTTTTCCATGGCTTAAAATATATGATACATTTGGGTTAATATTACTATGTAAATATTAACTTCTACATATTTTTTCCTAATACCATCATGACTCTTATAATAACCATCATTCCCTAATGTTTATTGACCTCTTGAGTGTATATGCCTTTTTACCAGCCAAGCTATTCAACCTGGAATATTGCCCAACAATAAAACAACTTGATAATTTAAAATATATAGATTATTCTTCACATTAAAAAATTCACTTGCTTACCTTAGATTCTTTTGACCATTCTTTCCAAACAAAACAAAGACAGAAGCTTATGTGTGAGGATGAAAAATTAAGAAATAAATGCTAGATCTCATCTTATGACAAGTCTGAACATATACAATCAACTTGTAATGCCTAACATATGGAGTAGTGTTTATTTATTCTTGACATATTTCTCCTATTGCTCTATCATAGTGCACTTCACACTTATCAGGAAGAGAACTTTCCTATAACCAAGTCATAATTTTTATGTTATAATTCATAGAATAATTGATGAAGTAAAAACTTAGAGATAGATTTTCAAACTTCAATTTTTCTACTTTTAGACTGTGTTTTTACTTGGTATTTTTAGATCTCCAAAGTACCTAGTAAATGATGAATGGTATTTCAAAATATGATTAACTTTATACATAATCAAAACCAGTAACATTAAAAGTAAAAGTTTCAGAGGCAGGCAGATTTCTGAGTTCGAGGCCAGCCTGGTCTACAGAGTGAGTTCCAGGACAGCCAGGGCTAAACAGAGAAACTCTGTCTCGAAAAACCAAAAAAAAAAAAAAAATACTCTTCACCATTGTGACTTGATCATTCTTGTGTGCTATAATTTATATTGTATAATGTTTAGTCGTATGCATAGGCTCACATACTAGTCACTTGCCAGGACTCAAATGTCAAGTGTACAATTGAAGGAAAAAGCAATTCCTATTCGTAAACCACTAAAATCTTAGTGTGATTAGAAAGTAAAAGCAGTGGTTTTTCTAGCATACTATAATTCTTAAGATCCATTTTTTGTCTGTGTCTAGACTCTCAGAGTTCATGTATTAACTGCTGACCTTAGCATCTCCAACAGCTTAACTTCTGTACCTTATTTTATGTAATTGTAAAATGTAGATAATAAAGTACTGTAGAACTTTAGAGGGCAGACACTTAGGTTTAATTACTAATTCTGATAGTTTGGTGTAACCTTCAAGAATTTATTTTAACTCTCTGAGCCAAAATTTCTGGTATTTTAAGTATAATATCAATAACACATGGAGCAGATTATGTAGAATGCAAAGACTAGTGCCTAGCATATGACTTATTTATATTCATGTTATCATGTATTATGTTATTACTAAAATATTAGAAAAATCTGAGCAACCACATGTTATTGTAATGTCTTTGCATTAAGTGACACCTCCCTATCCCGATTCTATTTTAAGGACTCATAAAATAAATTACAGAATGACCATTTATTAACTAGTCTTATTCATTTCAAAATGTCCTTTTGATATTATTTATGCAATCAAGCCTAGTGTAAATATATTTTAGAAATGTTTTTGTTTTTCTTTGTTTGTGTGTGTGTGTGTACGTGTGTGTGTCTGTGTGTGTGTGTGTATTTGTGTGTTATACCACAACGTAGATATTGTCCACTTCAAGTCAGGAAGTGGTATTTAGTATAATCTTTGTTATAAACATTTTTTATATCAAATATATTACTAAAATTTGTCCCATTTTTTTTCTTTTTTTTTTTTGCGGGGGTGGTTTGGGGGAGAAAAGGGTTTATTCAGCTTACATTTCCACATTGCTGTTCATCACTAAAGGAAATCAGGACTAGAACTCATGCAGGTCAAGAAGCAGGAGCTGATGAAGAGCCCATGGAGGGATGTTACTTTCTCTTTTTTATTAGATATTTTCTTTATTTACATTTCAAGTGTTATCACCTTTCCTGGTTTCCCCTCCAAAAACTCCCTATCCTATCCCCCCTCACCCTGCTCATCAACCCACCCACTCCTGCTTCCTGGTCCTGGCATTCCCCTACACTAGGGCATCTAGCCCTCAAAGGACCAAGGACCTCTCCTCTCATTGATGACCAACAAGGTCATCTTCTGCTACATATGCTGCTGGAGCCATGAGTCCCACCATGTGTACTCTTTGGTTGGTGGTTTAGTCCCTGGGAGCTCTGAGGGTACTAGGTAGTTCATATTGTTGTTTGTGCTAAGGGGCTGCAAATCCTTCAGCTCCTTGGGTCCTTTCTCTAGCTCCTTCATTGGGGACCCCGTACTCAGTCCAATGGTTGGCTAAGAGCATCCACCTCTCTTTTTGTCAGGCACTGGTATCGCCTTTCTGGAGACAGCTCTTCCAGGCTCCTTATGGATGTCAGTTTTTTCTATTCTGACAAATAAGTGTTAACTTTTCTGGGCCCTATTTTGTATATGAGAATTACTGAATGTAAATGCTATTTGAGGTGTAGTATATATAAATAATGAATTATGGCATACTGATGCTATTATTATAATTGAAATGTGATAAAACATTTCTAAAAAGTAATAAAAATATACTTTATAATAATTCAAAGTATTTTGTTGATTAAAAATAGATTCTTCATTCATACAATACATTCTGACTACAATTTCTCTTCCCTCCAATTCTCCCAGCTACCAACCACCACCTCCCCTCTCCCCAGATGTACTCCTATTACATTTTCCTTCAGCAAAGAGAAAGGCACAAGAGACAACAACCAAATATGGAAAGACAAGGCACAATAAGGCAAATTCCCTCCCACCAAGGTTGGAGAAGGCAACCCAGTATGAGGAAGAGTTCTAATAGCAGGCAGAAGAGTCTGAGACACACCACTCACATTGCTAATAGTCCCACAAAAGAATACAAGTTGATGTCCATAACATATATGCAGAGGACATGGTATAAACCCTTACAAGATACACACTTGGTGCTTCAGTTTGTGAGCCTATATGATCCTTGCTTAGTTGATTCATCAGGCCATGCTTTCCTGGTGTCTTCTGTGCCCTCTGACTCCTATAAACTTTCTGTCTGCTCTTCTATGAGGTTCTCTAAACTCTGAGAGATGACACATGATGAAGACCTCCAATTTAAACTCTCTTTCTACATATTATGTGGCTGTGGGCCTCTGTACCTGCTCTTGTGTTCTGATGGTGGAAGTCATTCTCTTGACAGTTGGACAAGGCATCATTCTATGAGTACAGCAGAATATTATCAGGAATAATTTTACTGATATTTTTTGCCAGTCCTGTTTGTTACTCTTGTAGGTCTCTTGGTTATCCAGTCTCCTATTACTGGCCATTCAGGCAGTATAGAATATGAGCTGTCTCTAATGTTAGAACTTCAGGTAAAACAAGGTATTTGTGAGCCACTCCTACAAGTTCTGTGCCTCCATTGTTCTAGCACATCTTTTAGGCAGGATAGATTGTAGGTCAAGGGGTTTTGTCTAGGTTGCTCTTCAGGTTTCTCTCTCTCTCTCTCTCTCTCTCTCTCTCTCTCTCTCTCTCTCTCT
>JADRCC010237252.1:0-10887 GCA_019843855.1 Hylomyscus alleni
CAGTGTAGGGGAATGACAGGGCTGATAAGTGGGAGAGGGTGGGGTGGCAGGCATGGGGAGGGGGGAGGCAACAGGGGTTTGTTCTTGTTGGTTTTGTTTGTTCATTAAAAAGAAAAAAATTAATTAATTAATTAAAAAGATATTAAGAAAAGGTAATTGTCACTTCCTGTTGTTTTTATTGTAAGAGGTAGAATTAGATTTGTGTGGATTTGTGGAAAGATTACTTTCTTGCTTCTTCTAGGGTGTAGTTTTGCTCTTTATGTTGATGTTTTCCATCTATTATCCTTTGTAGGGGTGGATTTGTGGAAAGATATTGTGTAAATTTGGTTTTGTCATGGAATATCTTGTTTTCTCCATCTATGGTAATTGAGAGTTTTGCTGGGTATAGTAGCCTGGGCTGGCATTTGTGTTCTTGTAGGGCCTATATAACATCTGCCCAGGATCTTCTAGATTTCATAGTCTCTGCTGAGAAGTCTGGTGTAATTCTGATAGGTCTGCCTTCATATGTTACTTGACCCTTTTCCCTTACTGCTTTTAAAATTTTTTCTTTGTTTAGTGCATTTGGTGTTTTGATTATTATGTGATGGGAGGAATTTCTTTTCTGGTCCAGTCTGTTTGGAGTTCTGTAGGCTTCTTGTACATTCATGGGCATCGCTTTCTTTAGGTTAGGGAAGTTTTCTTCAATAATTTTGGTGAAGATATTTACTCGCCCATTTCTTTGGGAGTCTTCACTCTCTTCTATACCTATTATCCTTAGGTTTGGTCTTCTCATTGCATCCTGGATTTCCTGGATGTTTTAGGTTAGGAGCTTTTTGCTTTTTGCATTTTCTTTGACTGTTGTGTCAATGTTTTCTATGGTGTCTTCTGTCCCTGAGATTCTCTCTTCTATCTCTTGTATTCTGTTGGTGATGCTTGCATCTATGACTCCTGATTTCTTTCCTAGGTTTTTGTATCTCCAGGGTTGTCTCTCTTTCTGATTTCTTTATTGTTTTTATTTCCATTTTTAGATTCTGGATGGTTTTGCTCATTTCCTTCACCTGTTTGATTGTGTTTTCCTGTAGTACTTTAAGGCATTTTTGTGTTTCCTCTTTAAGAGCTTCCAGCTCTTTACCTGTGTTCTCCTATATTTCTTTGAGAGTGCTATTTATGTCTTTCTTAATGTCCTGTATCGTCACCATGAGAAGTGATTTTATATCTAAATCTTGCTTTTCTGTTGGATTGGTGTGTCCAGGACTTGCTATGGTGGGAGAATTGGGTTCTGATGATGCCAAGTGACCTTAGTATGTGTTGTTTATTTTCTTACGCTTGCCTCCCAACATCTGATCATCTTTAGTGCTACGTGCCCTTGTTAAATCTGACTGGAGCCTGTCCTTCCTGTGATTCTGGTTGTGTCAGAATTCCTCAGAGTCAAACTGTCTCTGTGATCCTGTGATCCTGTGATCCTGTGATCCTGGGCTTGTTAGAGCGCCTGGGAGTGGGGCTTCCTCTTGGTGTTGTGGGACTGCCTGCTGAGCTTGCGCCCAATGTCTGCTCAGGACACCAGCCCAGACAGACTGGAAGGAACCCAAGTCACTGGGCTGGCAGAGTTCCTATGTGCCTGGTTCTTCTGGTCCCAGTTACTACTGGTGATGGGACAGATGTTGGTTCCTCCTCACCTCTGATCCTGGGCGTGTCAGAATGCCTGGGAGTGGAGTTTCCTCTGGGTGTTGTGGAACTGGCTGTGGAGCTTGAGCCCAAGGTCTGCTTCTATTTGTTGTTTTTAATCCTTTACCTAACACAAATCAAACTCCAGGGAACTCAATAATAGAGTGCTTCCCTCAATTGTTCTAGACCTTGGGTTCAATACCTAGGACTGCAAAAATTAGTTCATGATTTAATAATTAAGCATTATTATAAGAAGAAAAAGCATAGTTCACCCAGTGTTTGGTGACACTACAGCTTCAAGCATTATTGGGACTGGGAATGGATATCTGAGAAGGGAAGCAAAAAAAAAAAAAAAAAAAAAAAAAGGAAAGAAGGAAGCAAAAAACTGTGGTAGGGCAGGTTTTTTAGAACAAGCTTAGTTAGGATGTTCTCCAGTGGGCATGTACTTAGGTGAAAACCCCACCATTTGTGGTTTACAATGGTGGAAGTTTAGTTAATTACCCCATCAGTTGTGTTTATTTGTTTGAGACAGGGTCTTGCCATATAGCAAAGACGGGGCTTTAATTCAAGAATCTATTTCTTCAGCCTCATGAGGCTACCATATTTTGCTAAAGCCTTGCTTTATATCATAGCTCTGTCTTTTGTTGTCTAGCCTAGTGTTTAGGACATTGGCCTAAGCAGTTATGCTTACTGGCAAATCTAAAATCTGTAGTGCAAGAACAAAAAGAAGCAGATTCACCCAAGAGGAGTAGAAGGCAAGAAATATTCAAACTCAGGGCTGAAATCAACCAAGTGGAAACAAAAAGAACTATACAAAGAATCAACCAAAACAGGAGATAGTTCTTTGAGAAAATCAACAAAATAGATAAACCCTTAGCCAGACTAACTAGAAGGTACAGAGGCAGGATCCTAACTAACAAAATCAGAAATGAAAAGGGAGACATAACAAAAACTGAGGAAATCCAAAAAATAATCAGATCCTACTACAAAAGCCTACACTGAACAAAATGGGAAAACCTGGATGAAATGGACAATTTTCTAGACAGATACAAAATACCAAAGTTAAATCAAGATCAGATAAATGATCTAAACAGTCCTATATCCCCTAAAGAAATAGAAGCAGTCATTAAAATCTCCCAAACAAGAAAAGCCCAGGACCAGATGGGTTTAGTGCAGAGTTTTATCAGACCTTCAAAGAAGGCCTAATATCAATACTCCTCAAACTACTCCACAAAATAGAAACAGAAGGTACTTTACCCAATTTGTTCTATGAAACCACAATTACTCTGACACCTAAACCACACAAAGACCTAACAAAGAAAGAAAACTTCAGACCAGTTTCCCTTATGAATATTGATGTAAAAATACTCAATAAATTTTTTGCAAACCGAATCCCAGAACACATCAAAATGATCATCCATCATGCAAGAAGGCTTCATCCCAGGGATGCAGGGATGGTTCAATATAAGGAAATCCATCAATGTAATTCACTACATAAACAAACTCAAAGAAAAAACCATATGTTCATCTCATTAGATGCTGAGAAGGCACTTGACAAAATCTAACACCCTTTCATGATAAAAGTCTTGGAAAGATCAGGACTTCAAGGCCCATACCTAAACATAATAAAAGCAAACCAGTAGCCAATACCAAACTAAATGGAGAGAAACTTGAAGCAATCCCACTAAAATCAGGGACTAGACAAGACTGCCACTCTCTCTCTCAATATTGTACTTGAAGTCCTAACCAGAGAAATTAGAAAACGAAAGGAGATCAAAGGAATACAAAGTGGACAGGAAGAAGTCAAATTATAAATATTTGCTGATGATATGATAGTATACTTAAGTGAACCCAAAAATTCCACCAAAGAGCTCCTAAACCTGATAAACAACTTCAGCAAAGTAGCTGGATATAAAATTAACTCAAGCAAATCAGTGGCCTTCCTCTACACAAAGGATAAACAGGCTGAGAAAGAAATTAGGGAAACAACACCCTTCACAGTAGTCACAAATTATATAAAATACCTTGGTGTGACTCTAACTAAGCAAGTAAGAGATCTGTTTGATAAAAACTTCAAGTCTCTGAAGAAGGAAATTGAAGAAAATCTCAGAAGATGGAAAGATCTCCCATGCTCATGGATTGGCAAAATTAATATAGTAAAAATGGCCATCTTGCCAAAAGCAATCTACAGATTCAGTGCAATCCCCACCAAAATTCCAACTCAATTCTTCACAGAGTTGGAAAGAGCAGTTTGCAAAATTCATCTGGAATAACAAGAAACCTAGGATAGCAAAAACTATTCTCAACAATAAAAGACCTTAAGCTGTACTATAGAGCAATTGTAATAAAAACTGCATGGTATTGGTACAGTGACAGGCAGGTAGATCAATGGAACAGAATTGAATACCCATACATAAATGAACCCACAAACCTATGGCCACTTGATCTAGGAGCTAAAACCATCCAGTGGAAAAAAGACAGCATTTTCAACAAATGGTGCAAGCTCAACTGGCAGTTAGCATGTCGAAGAATGCAAATCAATCCATTCCTATCTCCTTGTATAAAGCTCAAATCCAAGTGGATCAAGGACCTCCACATAAAACCAGATATACTGAAACTAGTAGAAAAGAAAGTGGGGGAAGAGCCTTGAACACATAGGCACAGGGGAAAATTTTCTGAACAGAACACCAATAGCTTATGCTCTAACATCAAAAATCGACAAATGGGACCTCATAAAGTTGAAAAGCTTCTGTAAGGCAAAAGACACTGTCAATAGGACAAAACAGCAACCAACAAATGGGGAAAGATCTTTACCAATCCTATATCTGATAGAGGGCTAATATCCAATATATACAAAGAACTCAAGAAGTTAGACTCCAGAGAACCAAATAACCCTATTAAAAAATGGGTACAGAGCTAAACAAAGAATTCTCAACTGACAATACCAAATGGCTGAGAAGCACCTAAAGAAATGTTCAAAATCCTTAGTCATCAGGGAAATGCAAATCAAAACAACCCTGAGGTTCCACCTCACACCAGTCAGAATGGCTAGGATAAAAAACTCAGGTGACAGCAGATGCTGGAGAGGTTGTTGAGAAAGAGGAACACTCCTTCACTGCTGGTGGAACTGCAAGCTGGTACAACCACTCTGGAAATCAGTTTGGCAGTTCCTCTGGAAATTGGACATAGTTCTACCAGAGGACCCAGCTATATGACTCTTGGGCATATATCCAGAAGATGCTCCAACATGTAATAAAGACACATGTTCCACTATGTTCATAGCAGCCTTATTTATAATAGCTAGAAACTGGAGACAACACAGATGTCCCTCAACAGAGGAATGGATACAGAAATTGTGGTACATCTACACAATGGAGTACTACTCAGCTATTAAAAACAATGAATTTATGCAATTCTTGGGGAAATGGATGGATCTGGAGAATATCATCCTGAGTGAGGTAACCCAATCACAAAAGAACACACATGGTATGCACTCTCTGATAAGTGGATAATAGCCTAGAAGATTGGAATACATGAAGTACAAACCACAAACCATAAGAAATTCAAGAAGGAAGACCAAAGTGTGGATACTTCGTTCCTTCTTAAAATGGGGAACAAAATACCTTTGGAAGGAGTCCTAGAGACTAACTATGGAGCAGAGACTAAAGGAAGGACAATTCAGAAACTGTTCCACCTGGGAATCCTTCTCATATTCAGTCATCAAATCTAGACACTGACATTGTGGATGCCAGCAAGTGCTGACTGACAGGAGCCTGATATAGCTGTCTCCTGAGAGGTTCTGACAGTACCCGACTAATTCAGAAGTAGAGGACTGAGCACAGGGTCCCCAATGAAGGAGTTAAAGAAAGGACCCAAGTAGCTGAAGGGGTTTACAGCCCCTTAGGAGGAACAACAAAATGAACTGACTAGTACTCTTAGAGCTCCCAGGACCTAAACCACCAACTAAAGAGTACATATGGTGGGACTCATGGCTCTAGCAGCATATGTAGCAGAGGATGGCCTAGTCAGTCATCAATCAGAGGAGAGGCCCTTGGTCCTGTAAAGGTTGTATTCCCCAGTGTAGGAGAATGCCAGGGCCAGGAAGCAGGAGAGGGTGGGTTGGTGAGCAGGGGGAGGAGGAACCAGGAAAAGGGATATAATTTGAAATGCAAATAAAATATCTAATTAAAAATAAAATAAAATCTGTAGTGTAAGTCTAAATATTATCTTGGCAAAACTTCTTGCTGTGGAGAAGTCACTCTTGCTCAGTTTATGCCTACGGCCGTCAGGATGACTCCTTGAACATTAGGAAGAATAGTCTCATTTGTAACTGACTAGTTCAAATGTTAATATCCATTGGAATATTGGCATGTATCTGACTCCACAGTTCAGCTAAGGTGATATATAAACTAATCACCATACAAAGATGATGTTGTAAGATGATGTTGAGAGTCTGAGCCCTTGTTTGACAGAGTAGTCAAACAAGGAAACAGTCGAAGAAAATTGCAGCATCTTTGCTATGTGTTCATTACTTAGATCATGGCTCTGATCCAGAGGTCTACCGAGAAGCTCTTTCCCTAAATGTAGGGCTTTTCTCTTCCTCATAAATAGCTGGCTAAATTAACTATCTGTAGAAAATCTACACTTGATAAGATATTCTGCTGTTGTATCTACTAAAGTCCATAACACTTCCTTATAACAACTTTTATGTAACAAACAGAAACATATTCTGTATAAAAGCATATAATCTTCACCCCTTGGCTCATTGTTGTTAAAAAACACTTTTAGAGAGATTGAGAGAGAAATTCTCTTACTCTTAAATGTTTTTTCTTAACTTTAGCAACTGATTGGTCTATCAAAGGAAATTATGAGGTGATGAGTTCCTTAACAATGTAATACCTTTATCTTCATATTTATAAACAGTCTTGTTTTCATCTATGATACACTTTTCTTAAGTCTAGAGTGAGACCCTGTAAAAATGCTTATTGTAAGTTACAACTCACATTGTTTTCTTTTCTCCAGAATTGAAACCTTTTCAGGAAGAGTTACAACTGCTTCTCCATCTGAAGAGAATGGAGATAACAGTAGAGAAAGAGCTTTCTCTTCATACGATGACTGTGAATTTCAAGAAAGACATTTTTGTGGAAGTCACTCATCTTCAGGTGGGACCAGTCCACCTTTGTCAATGTTTTACTCAGAAGTCAAGAAAAGTATCATAAGGCAGAGGAGACATCCACAAAGTAAATATCAAGCAATACAATTTTCCTCTACTAGTTTATTTTCAATAATGAAAACCAACAGTTCAAAAAAGTCACTTCCTGATGATATTAGTTTTCAAAGCACTTTTCAATATATAAGAGATAAGGATCTCAATGTGACACCATGCCCTGTTGTTCATTTATTTCTTTATGATGAACAAATTAGACAAGTAGAAGAAAATATTAGAAGAAAAATCCCTGTGAACCCCAAAGCTATGTTAGTGAAGGAAGCTGAGTATCTGAACCACAGATTTCAGGAGCCACTGATTTATAATATACATTCTAATCAAATATTGATTCCTACCAAAGCCCAAGATACTTTCCTGGACCAAAATGCCATACAGAGTCAAATGAGTCATGAAGCACATTTTACTAGACAAACCCAACAGTTCATTTACAGCCAAGAGTCAGTCAGCAGCCAGCATGGCTTTGCTAAACCTCTAGAGTTTGTGAGAATGCCATTTTCTAGCAGCATGCAAGACTCCTTCAAGGCCCAATATATAGATCATAATGATAAGAGTCAACATTTCATCTATACGCCGTATATTGTTGAAAAACAAGACTCAACCAAGAGCATAGAGTCTGATAAACATTTCAGTGAGAACCAATATTCTAATTATTTTAATGACCCAAACAAGAGAAACTATTTAGTCAAAGCACAACACAGTGACTTCCAAAATGCTGAATTTCTATCTTTAAGATCAAATTCATTTGCTGAAGCTGTGTCACAACAAAATATAATACGAGAAGCCCAGCAACTCATGGCTTCATTGGATTCAAGTCAGTATTATGCATACAGTTCAATGTCTCTTTCACCCCCCATTAAAAGACAAAGGAGAAAATTACCAGACAATGAAAGAAAACTCAGTCTTAAAGCTCCATCTCTAAAATCAAAGAAAACGGCTTGTTCACAGGTATTTCCAATCATAGTATGTCATACTTTGGAAAATAGGATTGAGTTAAGATGTAAGAAAAAAAAAATAGTATATCAAAGGAAAATAATGTCAGATATAGCATTGTATCTTATTTCTAAGCTAATCTCTAAGCTCATCACTCCCCATGTTAAAAAGTATTTCTTAAAAAATCTAGTGATGGCCATTCCAGACTTAATAAATTATGAACATTTTCTGCGGGAGCATCATAGATCACCAGATACAGAAAAAATCAACTATGCAAGTTCTACTAATAGAGTAAGCTTGAGTATTGCTAAAAACATAGAACACTCATCCATGGTCAACACTAATGAACTGACAGCGCCTTCTTCATTATTTGAAACAAATGGAAAGAGGATTAGTGAGGACTCAGTTCGGTACACACTCAACCTGAACATTCCAAAGCATGAGGAACTTTCAGAAATGTTATCAGAATCTCTACAGCAAGATGTTTCATTTCCTAAAATAGAATCACACAGAAGAATGAAAGTCCAGAAGGACATACAAACTACAGAGAATGTAGATGAGCTAACAATCAGTATACCAAACACACAAAGGTACTTTCTAAAAGAAAGAATACAGAACGCCAAAAATTCAATGGAAATCATTCAGAGCTTTTCAGGTATCACTTTACTTATTTCCCTGGGATCCCAAAAGCATGAGAAAAATGAATTGAAAGATGTAAATGTTCAAGTGATTACAGGAAGCATAAATCTGAAAGAAGAGAAACAATTAATGAATAATATTACAGAATATGATGAACAAACTGACAGTGAAAAGCTGGAATGTAACACTACAAGCAATAAAGAAAATAGACATCAATATGAAAAGACATCAGATACGTCTCATAAGGTTATGCAGGCTACCATTTCTGAACCCTTTGGTATGGAAATATGTAGCAAATTAAAAGCCAAGTCAGGCACACCAATAATAAATTATAATCACTCTGCACTACAAGAGAAGTTACTAGATGAAAAGAAAATCCAGGAACTAAACCATATTGATGAGAGCTCCATATTTAGAAAGCCACAAGAACATGACAGGGATAAAGAAGAAAAAAGCAGAGAAATAGTTTCACCACTGGCAGAAGACTTGAGAGTCATTAAGTGTCTTAAGCAAAAGGTTGAAAGTGTCCAATCTGAAATGGGACAGATACATTCAGAAAATAGAACAATTCAAAGTAAAGAGAAAGCAATACAGTCACAGACTATTTCTACACAGACGGTATGGAAGACTAGCTCATGTCCTTCAAGAGATCCACTGCAAGTTGAGAAAGTGTGGCAAAGGATAGACAAACCTACAGACAGAGAAGAGGCTGCAGGTCCCACGCACCTACCTTCAATGCCAGACAACTTGCCCACTAGTGAATATTTAATTGAAACAATGGAATGTGGCATCCCATTTAGTAGAAAGTCCACAAAGACATTGGATGGTCATATTACAGAAGACAAAGAAGATTGGAAAAAAGACTTATGTGCAGTTGCCACAGAACCTTTCAAAACGAGAAAAAAATCATCAGGAACAAAAAATGTACTCCGTGTCAAACATGAAATCATAAAAGTGAAGAAACCCACATTTTTCCAGAGACTTTGTAGTAGGGCACATGACACTCTGACCCATAGGAGAAGAGTAGGAAGCAGCTTTGAAAACACTATTAGACAAATGCTGTATAATTTAACAATGGCACCCAGGCCTCTGAATGTTCACCCTCAGAGATCTATCATCCCCAACAATAAAATAAACATCAAAATAATACACCCAAAACACCAAGTTGAAAAGAAAGAAAATAATTTAGATTCTCTTATTAAAGAAAATGAAGCTGAAGATACTCTAGAAGTTCAGTCGCACCATGGTGTGAAAGTGGTGGAACAGGCGCTGCGGGGGAGAGGGGCTCACAATAACAGGAGCTTCAGATGGGACAACGCACAGCCAGGGAAGGAGATTAAAATGGAGAAAGAAATATTTCAAGCAGAATCTTTCACAGAGCAGCCAGTGGACTCAATAAAAATGGATTCATTTTATGTTGCAAATATAGAGAACAGCATATCTACACAAACAGAGCTCCTAAATTCTGCAGAATTAGAGTTGGGTCCTCCAACGTCAGAAAAATTGCTGATGGGAGACTCTCTGAGCCAAGCAAGAGAAAGCAATGTTCCAAATAATGGAAATGATGCAAAGGAAATTAGTTGTGGTTTTACCCACAAAGCTTTGTTGTGGCTTTTAAGTTACTACATGCCTCTTTTGATTTGCTCTAAAAGGAAAAAGGACCAAACAAAATTCACAAACAAAAGTATAGTGAGGCCGAAGTATATGAATAAGGCGAAGTCACCAGCTTCAAAAACATTCAGTATCAGAGGCAATAAAAAGAAGTCAAAATTAGACCTCAAGGCCAAATTTAAAAAGGTAAACCAAGCTAAAACATTTTTACCTGAATGTCAAAACAGTATTTGCATAACCATCCAAAGCAGATTGCTTGGGCCGTTCCATCATGCTCAACTAAAGCAAGGAGAACTAGCAAGCAAAACATGTGTTGATTGCATTGTTGAAAGTAGTGCATTCTACAATAGAGAGGAAAAAACTCAAAAAGAGAAACAAACCCCTTTTTTACAGGTACTTCGGCATGGCCAACACCTGTGGGCTGATGTAGATCAAAGGAAGGAAACTCTCCCAGACCTATCACCCTCCTCTACAAGTCAAGAACAACCTGGTAACAGTCAAAGTCCAAAAGTCCAAAAAGATTCCCTACAAAATGCTTTAAAGGCTAACCTACAAATAGATCCCCTAGAAGCTGAAGGATTAGAGAAAACTACCAAATTAGAAAACAGTGTGAACTTCCCTGCGGTTCCTAAAATTTCATTTCCTGAAGTAGGGACCTCTTTGCCTGGTGAATTTGCAAACATGATAGATGATGATTTAGAATTTAACAAAATCTCTGAAAATGAACTAGATTTGTATCCTGTAGTAAGCAATTCGGAGACATCAACAAATCTGCAGGTGACATTCCTGCAGTCTTCCGACTCTGTTACAAGATCCTTTGTTTCTAGACCTAAAGG
>JADRCC010237287.1:0-12265 GCA_019843855.1 Hylomyscus alleni
TGCTCCATAGTTTGTCTCTACAACTCCTTCCATGGGTATTTTGTTCCCCCTTTTAAGAAGGATCAAAGTATCCACACTTTGGTCTTCCTTCTTCTTGAGTTTCTTGTGGTCTGTGGTTTGTACATTGTATATTCTGATCTTCTAGCAGCCTTATTTATAATAGCCAGAAACTGGAAACAACCCAGATGTACCTCAACAGAGAAATGGATACAGAAATTGTGGTACATTTACACAATGGAGTACTACTCAGCTATTAAAAACAATGAATTTATGAAATTGTTAGGGAAATGGATGGATCTGGAGAATATCATCCTGAGTGAGGTAACCCAATCACAAAAGAACACACATGGTATGCACTCTCTGATAAGTGGTTATTAGCCCAGAAGATTGGGCTTGAGCTTTTTACAAGGAGATAAGAATGGGTCAATTTGCATTCTTCTACATGCTAACTGCCAGTTCAATCAACACCATTTGTTGAAAAATCTGTCTTTTTTTCCACTGGATGGTTTTAGCTATTTTCATTTATATGACAAGAGAATTTAGTGACTCACTGGCTATTAAAGGGAAAAGTTATTTAATTGGTTAAAATGCGATTTTATCAACTTTGGAGGATAACACAGGAACCACCACACAGACCAGAGGACACGAAGAAGTCTTTGATACTCAACGAACCTCTAACCTTTCTTTACCCCTTTCAATGTTTTAAGACTTAAAATTTAATATCTTACTGGATTTTCCCATGTTTCTGCCACAATGAAAAGTTATAACAAAGCTAAGCAGGCAAAGGTTCATGCCTCTATTCCCAGCACTTGAGAGGCTAAGGCAAGAGATTTGCAAAATGAACTCAATATCAACATCACTTTTAAGTAGAACAGGTGGGCAAAGATAGGATGATATGAGATCATAGTCTAAGAGAGTAGTTGAGCTGAAGCTCTATCTAAGGGCCCTAAAGTATGGGAGTGGGTGGGAATCCCAGCAAAGTTTGTGTACATAGAAATTGTGCACATATTTCTCTGTCCTTTTGATTTTGGTAGGCCACATGACTTATTTTAACCAAATGCAGCAGAAGTGAGTTCACATGAATTCCTGAACATAAGCCCCAACAGGTCTTGTAGTTCCCACCTTTACTTTCAATATCAGCTGTCAGATAGCAATGGGACCATATTAGATTTCCTTCCTTCCTTCCTTCCTTCCTTTTTTTTTTTTTTTTTTGGTTTTTATGAGACAGGGTTTCTCTGTGTAACCCTGGCTGTCCTGGAACTCACTCTGTAGACCAGGCTGGCCTCGAACTCAGAAATCTGCCTGCCTCTGCCTCCCAAGTGCTGGGAATAAAGGAGTGTGCATATTAGATTTTCTAGCCTTGTGAAACCCTCAAGCTGACACCAAGTTTAGGAGTGAGATCTAGATAAGGAACTGCCTTAAAACCCCACAGAATCGCAACCCACAAATGGCTACCATGTGAAGCTACTAGCATTAAGGGTTGTTATATAGTAAGCCACAGAAGGGACACTCCCTAAAATATACCCATTGTCCAAAAGTGAGAATACACTTGTTAAAAATGCATATCAGATATCATCAGTACTTGATAAAAACTATCCAATGATGTCCCTTCCCATTTAAGAGTATTTTGAAAATAATCTTTATGTCTCATTCATTGATCTTCTTTTGCCTATTCCTCACCATTACTGAGTGTGTCCAGCACAGTTCCTCCCCCAACATCTTTGCCCTAACCCTTCCCTTATGAGGAACACTTTCTTCATATTTATTGTGAAGCCTAGTCCTTCACTGCCTTCCTATCTCCACCTGCCTTCACTATCCTGCTTAAAACAACAAACTACGGACTACAAACAGAGCACTTGCCTAACATGCACCAAGTCCTGGGTTTGATCCCTTGAAACCCCAAAATAAAACAAAATAAATTAAAACTTTAAGACCATTCTCCCAGACTTCCTTTTACTCTTTCTCTGATTACCCACCCCAAGCCTTTACTGTCAGCTGATATCCTATAGATTATATTTGCTTGCTGACTTTTCTTACCAGAAAGGCCAGGTTCCCAAAAGACAAGGATTCTTATCTACTGTGTCCAGCCCAAAGTAAGCCTTCAAGTAAGCCTTCAATAAATTAAATAAATAAATAAATTTGAATAAAGACAGGCAGACATGAGCAGCTTACTGGGAAGATGAAGCCCAATGGTGGTGGAGACAATTCTGGCAAGGGCGGCTGGTTCTGAGTATATGAAGCCTCATTGCCATCTCATCAGCGAGTAGATGAATGGGGTAAGCAGAAACAACAGGAACCACTATTTCTCATGGTTTTCTCTCAGATCCAGGAATCTGAACATTCTTTGACCACATACATATATTGCAATTGTATTCACTGTTAAGTCGGCAGACATACACACACCAGGAAAGACCTGGCTACTTTGCCTACATGGTTCTGTTCTATGTAACACTGTGTGTACTATTTACCACTCAATGGCACTGTCTCTGCTTGCATCCTCTTCACAATCTGAATCCAGGAAGATGTCCTTGTAGATCCTCCCACACAGGCAAAACATGTCAGGAGCTGGGTGGTCACAGCTTTGCAGAACTTGGAGCATGACCTGAAGAGCCTTTTCACGGTCACCTGTGCTGTTTCTCCTGAAAGATATGAGATCACAGCCATGTAATTTAACATGTTTACGTATATATATTTGTTCTGCTCAAAGGGAAAATACTTTAAGATTTCTTTTTTCTGTCTGTAGTGTATGATGGGGCTTCTCAGCCCCCATAACTTCACAAGATAATTCTAATAATAAGTATTATTTTATTTCTATTCTCACCATCTTTTTTGGATGTGATCTCACTTTGTAGCCCTGGCTGTTCCCTGAAATCACTGTGTAGATCAAGCTGGTCACTCAAACTTGCAGCAATTCTTCTGCCTTTGCCTCTCTAGTGCTGGTACAAACATGTGCCACCATGCCAGGCTCCTCTGAGATTTCTGAGTTTTCCATTGATCTGTGGCTATGAAGATTTTTGGCTATAACCACAGTTTTCTCCACTTTTGAATACTTTTTAACATTTTACATAAAATTGCAAAAGGCAAGCATCCTAACTTGACAATTCTACTTCTATAATTTACAATATATAATCCTCCCCAACAAAGGTTAAGGCATTGCTTTTAATAGTGAACAATTGAAGATGGTTGCAAATGTCTGTTAACAGAATAAATGAACAGATAGATGTATTGTATAACAACCAAGCTATGTAATACTACTATGCAGCTCTTAGAAAGGAATAGGTACATAAATAATAATGTAGAATAATATACATACTGTTGTATGGAAAATGCTAATGGAAAGCATGATCTTGTTATTTGAAATAAACACTACTAACATATATGTTCATGCATATAGACAGATGCCTGGAAGGATAAACATTTTTTAACTCTTTAGAAAATTCCTGTGAGAACTTATGTAAAGTGGTATTTTTAATGCCTTGTTAATAACTGACAGTAATAATGAATCTTTTAAATATTTTTATTGGGACATGCCACTCAGCCCAAGCTGGAATGAAATTCACTATGTATCCCCAGTCTGGCCTCAACCTCATGGTAATCCCTCTGCCCTAGCCTCCAAAATCCTGAAATTACATGTGCCAAGTACTATACCAAGCTTTATTTAGTAAACCAATAAAAATTATCCTTACTTTCTTAGTACTTTTATAGCAGGTTTTAATGTTTTCTTTCCTAAAGACATATACCTTGAAAACACACTTCACCATCCACGAAGACATAATAGTACATAGCCTTTCTCAACAAGGGATCCTCTATATAATTAAATAATAATGATCTACAGAACATTACTTCATCATTTGAATGACTATTTTCTAAATTCTCCCAAAGATAGTACATGACTAGCTCCATTGCATATATATGGGATAAATTTATTATGTCATACAGTGGATTCCATAGGGCATTAAGGTTTAATTTCCTTTGTTGGAACT
The DNA here is from genome assembly GCA_019843855.1 of Hylomyscus alleni. Classification (NCBI taxonomy): domain Eukaryota; kingdom Metazoa; phylum Chordata; class Mammalia; order Rodentia; family Muridae; genus Hylomyscus; species Hylomyscus alleni. Next base: position 3,984 of record JADRCC010237287.1, read on the forward strand.
CAACCCAGTTTGAGAAGGGACAATCTAGACACTTGGCATCCTTCTGGAAACCTGTAATAATTAAGCATGTTTTCCACTCTGTCTTTTTTTATCTTCTACTTTGGTCTTGTTTTAATGTATTTGGTTTCCCTCTCTGTCATACAGTATCTAATTTAGTCAGTCCACAAAACAGATTGCTTTTTGTATGGCTTATCATGATATTCTTTAATCACTAGAGTTAACTAAACCAACTCAAATTTACTAAAGTATCTAGATAACTCATAACATCTATAGTAAGAATAAGGAAAACAGCCGGGCAGTGGTGGCACTCGCCTTTAATCCCAGCACTTGGGAGGCAGAGGCAGGTGGATTTCTGAGTTCAAGGCCAGTCTGGTCTACAGAGTGAGTTTCAGGACAGCCAGGGCTACACAGAGAAACCCTGTCTCGAAAAACAAAACAAAACAAAAGAATAAGGAAAAAAGTTCTACACCTGATACTAGCCAACTTTTGAGTCATGCAATATTCAGGATTTTGCAAAGAATGTACTTAACTCACCTAAATGCTTAATTATTGATGATAATTCAGGTTAGATTTTTATGTACTAGTTATACTATGATTTCCTTATGAGTTTTTAAAATTTTTTTAAAGATTTATTTATTTTATATGTATGAGTATGCTGTAGCTGTACAGATGGCCGTGAGCCATCATGTGTGTGGCTGCTGGGAATTGAACTCAGGACCTCTGCTTGTTCCGGCCCTGCTCACTCTGGCATAATACACTGTACCTGTCTTCAGACACACCAGAAGAGGGTGTCAGATTTTATCACAGATGGTTGTGAGCCACCATGTGGTTGCTGGGATTTGAACTCAGGACCTTCGGAAAAGCAGTCAGTGCTCTTACCCGCTGAGCCATCTCGCTAGTCCTCCTTATGAGTTTTTAAATTATTACTATTAATTTGCACTTACCCTTATTAAAACAAAATGTCTTTTGAATATATACAAAACAAAACAAAAATCAAGCACCTAAAAAAAGAAAAGAAAAGCCAAGAGATTTTCAGCTTAAAAGCCACTTTAAGACAGGTGCTAAAGAGCTAACACCTTTAGTTGGTTACTTACTAATCAGCATTCAGTTCTGCTTATCATTTTCAGATCCCAACTATCCAGAAACAAGTCCTAAAGACAACAACTCCTGGGTTTAATCAGTCAGAGGTTTAGTCAGTCAATCAGTTTCTGATACTATGACCAGTTTACAAGGAAGAGAAAGTAAAGATGATAGGGTCTTAACTGTATTAGACATACCTAGGGGTCTTTAAAAGTCTGGAGATTCAGGATGTGCCCAAGAGTAATTACATGTGAATCTCCAGAGATGTTATTTGGACCCTCATGCCTTTTATATTGCACATTCTGATCCAGTATGTCTGCACTACTGCTAAGTCTATTGAACAATCCTTAGGCTGATTATTGGATCTACACATCTATTTGACTAATGTGTGCATCTGACCTATGTTTGCACTTGACAACTGTGGCTCCTTTTTCATTCATTTGATGTCCCCCAATCCTGCTTATCTACCAAGTACATGCCAGTAGTTTTTATTTCAAACCATATCTGGTTAGTCCACTCCTCATGACTTCCACAGTTACCACCATTTCCTACCATCTCCCTTACTTCTCCACAATCTATTCTTAACACAGAAGTCATTGATCCTGCAACAATTTAATGTCAGGTAACAAATAGTTCTAATCTAACCTCTACTGGGTCAAACTGTAAAATCCCAGAACTCTGAAGGCTAAAGCAGGAGTATTGTAAATCTGAGGCGTGGGCCTCAGACTTTGTCTATTTATTAGAGACAGCAGCAGCAGCAACAATAACACAACAACAAACTCTTCAGACACTCTTAGCTTAGAAGTATCATCTTCTAAAAATGGTCTTTAATACTTCCCAAGATCTTATAGCTAGTTATTTCTCCAATCTCATACCTTAACATCTACCATTCCCTATCATTTATTCTGCTCCAGCTCTGCAAGCCTTCTTATTGTTCCTAGGGCTGGTAAATATAAGATATGCATCCTGATTACTTTCTGACTTTACTCCATATCACTCTCTAATAAGTCAGGTCTTCTCTGATGAGACCACTCTCCTTTTTAGAACATTGTCTTGCAACTGCTGTAAATAGAATAGAAGATTTTTAAGGTGTACAAGCATGTGCAGAATCATTTCTGTTCCTGGGAAGTCAGGATGACGTCAATCCTAGAACTTATAACAATTTCCACATTTGTTTGCCTAGTCTATGTAGATGACTAAAGGAAAGTGCCTTTGATAGTAAAGACAAGGAGCAAATCAGCTTTCTTTTTAAAGAAAAAAAATTGTAGGTGATAGAATAAAATGCAATCTAGAATCTTTCTTAAGCAAAACAAAATCACTTATCCCAAAAATTTCCCCACCCTCTGAATTTAGTCTATAAAGCCACAAATGAAGGAGATATTCAGAAACCAAAAGCTGTTGTATGCGTTAGTCACAGCACTTGGATTCCAGGCCCTGCAAGAACTGAATCCAAAGATATCAGAAATGGCAGTCCCTGGCCCTTCCTGTGCAAATATTGACCAGGAAGCAGAGGACAGGAGGTTGGGGGTTGGGCTAATCACAACTGAAGTGAATCAAATTAAAAATGCAATCCACTTTCAACCCAGCTACTCTCTAGAACCATAAAAAAGCCATAAATGCTAATCACCAGGCCTAGACAAGGCCTCTAGTATTCACAGTAACAAACAAAATAAAACCACACTTCAGACTTAGGTCTTTTAGGTCTGTGTGGAGTATAGTAAAATATTAAGATGTGCAGAGAAGCAGAAAAATGCAATCCAATAATTGAGATATAACATAACCAACCGGACTGACCAGTGATGACTTTACTGAAAGTAACAAAAACTCCACTCCAAACAAGAACTTGAAATCAACTACTAAAAATACATTGCTTCTATGAATATTGTGCATGGTGGGAGAAAAGAAAAGGAGAGGAGGAGGAAAGAGGGAAGAGAAAGAACGAAGGAATAAGGAAGAGTAAGGAGAGAAATGAAAAACTCCAAAACGTAAGAACCACAGAAAAAAATAAAAATCACTGAATAAACATATATCAATTCGGACACTACCTCAGACCCCTGCCACCAACCTCCCTGAAAACAACCCCAAAACCCCTCAAAAAAAGCAGGAGAGGGTGGGTTGGTGAGCAGGGAGAGAGGGGAGAGAACAAGTTTTTTAAAATTTATTTATTATTTTTTTATTTTTTTCGGAGAAACAGAAAGGAGATATCATATGTAAATAAAGAAAATGTCTAATAAAAAAGGAGATATCATTTTAAATGTAAATAAAGAAAATATCTAATAAAAAATGAAAAAACACAAATTGGGGCTGGATGGTGGGGAAAATGACTAGGAAAAGGGCAAAAAAAGATAACTTTGGGGTGTTAAACCATTGGTAATCTATGAGTGTATTTTGCTGACCACACTCATCAAATTACATATTTACAATTTACATTTTATTGCATATAAACTATGCCACAATTTGCATTAAGAGCATAAAGAAAACAATTGGTATACCGGACAGTGTTTTATTGGGCCAGTGTTGGGTCTGTTTTCTTTCAGATACTTTCTATCTTCACTATTCTGCTTCATTCAAGGAGCTAAGTCTCCAGGCTTCTGATAACCATCTACTGGTAATAGCCATTGAAAGGGCATCTAGGTAGGTAACTGGAGGATGGGGAGAAGGAAGAGACCAGGCAACTTTGTCTGCCCTTTCCTGGCTTGGGCGACTTCCAGCCACATATGGTTCTCTTCCATAAGCAGCTCCCATCAGGCTGCCTCCAGGTTACTCTGATGTCTTGCCTTCTGGTAATTTCACCTCCATTCTAGACCTCTCCAAAAAAAGAGTAGCAGCAGCTCCTACAGCTAATTTTTCTAGGGGGGGCTTCCTGATTTTCTGACCCCCCCTTTTCAACTCTCTCATTGCCTGTGCAACCAATTTCCTGTGTTCAGTTTTCTCTATTTAATACATAGAGTAGTTGTTTCCTGATTGAGCTCTGACAGATACACACCTGCCACAGGAAAGCAGGTGCCCTCCCCTGGCCAGATGCCTCATATTTACAGATGAGAAGGGAACAATTAAGAGACAACCTAACCTGTGTTCTCATGCCAACGATGCCCACAGCCAAAGAAACACAAACCAAAATAGGTATTTCCTACTCTACAAGTAGGTCCAAGTTATATCACATGGCAGAAGCATTTCTGCCATGCTCCCATCATACCAAGTTTCCTCAGCCTTCAGGGGATCACAAAGAAATATATGTGATGGCTCTATATGAATGACTAGAAGACTGTGCAAAAGAGCTGGACATTTTGTAAACTTGCTCTCCAACTTACACAAAGACAGCAGGATCTCAAGTACATTCCTGCCTTGGTCCTGCCCTGTAGCATGTTAACAGAGATCTTCACAATGGACCCAGTTACATCTCCACTCCTATCTACCAGTTGGAGTGGGCTCATTGCAGCTTATTTCCTTTTCTTCCAGATCATCCAGACTCCATTTCCCAACTTCCTTTGCAAGTAGGCGGGATTTAATTTGAGTGAATGGACAGAAGAAGAAAGGAACAACAGACATCAATCCCTCACTAGGTTCATTCTAGCCTCCATACAATGATTGGAAAGTAGAAACAACCAAAATATCCTCCAGCAGATGAAATGATAAATAAAATATGGTCTATGGAATGCTTAGAAAATCAATGGAATGCATAGCAACAAAAATGAAGTATGGACACAGTCTACAACACAAATGAATGTTTAAAATATTCTGCCACATGAAAAAGCCATACTCAAAACAACAAATACTTTATCATTCTACTTATAGGGAATGGCCAGGGCAGGTAAAGCCACTGACAGAGATGGGAGAAAAGGTGAGGGAATTGGAATTAACTACTAATGAGTTGCCAGAATAGATAATAGTGAATAGGGAGGAAGCCTGGAGGAAACAAGAAAGGGAAGTGACTGCTAATAGATTTATTCAGGATTAATGATGCAAATGCTCTAAAATTAACTGTCATTGTGATTGTACAACTTTAGCAATATGCTAAACCTCACTGACTTACTACTTGCATGGTATGTATGAGATATTGCAATAAAGCAGAAACAAAACACACAGCTCTCTCCTTGCAATTCACTTCATTTTTTATCACTTAACCTAAAGGAGATCTGATAGTCTATGAAAAGACAGAGCCTTGAGATGTATAGAGACTAGGTTGTCAAGTAATAACCTGAGGAAGGGACTATCCAACCAGAATAAATCTACATTTGGATGTTGCTTGAGGGAAGAGAAATTTTTACTTTGTGGACTGTTTCTTATAGTACTTACCATACCCTGGTGAGTACATTAAGTCAACAAGAGTAAGGAGGCAGGGGTTTACCTAGTCAGGAGGATAAACTCTTTTTTGAGTCTCTAATCAAATTGCCCTTGGAAATTACTTGGGGTCCCTGACTATGAAGATTTCTACCACCACTGACCCTGACCTATGTAAGTCTCACTTCTTCCATATCTCCCGTTTTGGATCCTAATTAAAGGGATGTTACGTGTGGAAGTTTGAATCAAAAACAACCCCGTAGACTCTGAATACCTGGTCCCCAGTTGGTTGTATTATTTGGGGATATTATGGAACCTACAGGAGGTAGAGCTTTGCTGTTAGGAAGCAGGTCACTGGGGGCAGGCTTTGAGTGTTTATAGTCTCATCTCACTTAAAGTTTTCTCTCTCTGCTTCCTTCATGTGGATGAAATTGGGATCTCTTAGCTTCCTGCTGCCATGTTTGCTACTTCATGTTTTCCCCACCATTATGGACTCTCCCTATGGAACTGTAAGCCAAAATAAACTATTTCTCCTACAAGTCATTTTTGGTTATGATGTTTTATCATAGCAGCAAAAGTAAAAACATACTATGGATAGTGGTACCACTAGCAATTTTTTTTATATTTTCCTATATATACTGAACATAACTAAAATATTTTATGTATATAGTCACATGTAAATAAATGATATAAAATTGCCTTTTACTGCCAAACCATGAAAATAACTATCGGACTCATACATTCATTGTATATGGATCTCTTCCAACTCTATACTGCTGTCAATCACCTAGCCATTAGTTAATTTACTCCAATAAGCAAGAGGGAGTGGAGTGGTGAGCAAGGCGAGGGGGGAGGGAACAGGGGTTTGTTTTAGTTTTAGTTTTTATTTTATTTTATTTAATTATTTTTCTCCTGAGAAAGGAGATACTGTAAATAAAGAAAACATCCAATAAGAAAAATAGAAAAAAAAACAAATATTTATTGACCACTTCCATATGGGTGACACAGTGATCTTAGGCATTGGGCATTAGTGGCATAGTATATACTATGATATAGTCTCTCCTCAGATTTATAGTCTAATGGGAGAGATGTTAGCTATTAGACAAATAAACACAGACATGTATCACTTTCATATTTAGTACTAGTCTTCAGAAAAGAATGCTTAAACTAGATACTGAAGGTTGACTGACCCCAGTCGGTCAAGTAAGTGATGACAGAAAGTATTCCCAGCAGAGGAAGAATACATGCAAGCATCCACAGGTATCGACAGCCTGCTGTTCCTCACATGGAGGACCAGCTAGAAAGAAGTGAACCAGACCACATGGAGCCATGTTTAGTACTCTTCTGAAATGCTCCTCAAAACTCAGCCTAACCAAGAGACACCTATCCAGAGGAACTCAGAAGATTTTGTACAAATTTCATCTTTTATTCCATATGGCTTTTTTAAAAAAATTTATTTGTTATTATAAATGAGTACACAGAAGAAGGTGCCAGATTTCATTATGGGTGGTTGTGAGCCACCATGTGGTTGCTGGGATTTGAACTCAAGACCTTCAGAAGAGCAGTTGGTGCTCTTACTCACTGAGCAATCTCACCAGCCCTCCATATGGCTTTTCAAGATTAGCTCCTTCCATGATATTTTTTTCCCTAAATACTCAAGGAGCAGCTATTTGGCCTCCCTTACATCCCCACAAATACAAGGAAGTTGACACATGGGCAGTTGGACCTTTCATGTTTTCAAATTCATTTTCTGTGCATTCTGGCTATTCAGTTAATTATCCTATAAAAGGCTGACTGCTAAGAACTCAAAACTTACTTTCATCTGATTTGCTAGGCAACACTTCTTTTTTTGTTTGTTTATTTTTTATTAGATGTTTTCTTTATTTACAATATATCCTTTTAGTCAACACTTCTTAAAAGAAGTACAAAACGACATTCTTGCAAATTTAATTCTTCCATAAGAGTGGGTAACAAGTCAGGCATGGTGGTACATGCCTCTCACACTTAGGAGGCAGAAGCAGACAGAACTCTGTGAGTTCAAAGTCAGCCTGCTCTACAAAGTGAGTCCAGGACAGCCATGGTTCTGTTACACAGAGAAACCCTGTCTTGAAAAACTAAACCAGGCTCTTGTCAGCTCTCCTGAGAGGCTCTGCCAGTGCCCTGACTCACAGCCATCCATTGGACTGAGTACAGGGTCTCCAATGAAGGAGCTAGAGAAAGGACCCAAGGAGCTGAAGGCTTTGCAGCCCCATAGGAGAAACAACAATATGAACTAACTAGTACCCTCAGAGCTCCCAGGGACTAAACCACCAACCAAAGAGTATACATTGTGGGACTCATTGCTCCAGCAGCATATGTATAGCAGAGGATGGCCTTGTGGGACATCAATGGGAGGAAAGGCTCTTGGTCCTGTGAAGGCTCTATGCCCCAGTGTAGGGGAATGCCAGAGCCAGGAAGCAGGAGAGAGTGGGTTGGTGAGCAGTGGGAGTGGGGAATAGGGGGATTTTATTGGAGGGGAAACCAGGAAAGGGGATATCATTTGAAATGTAAATAAACAAAATATCTAATAAAAAAAAAGTAAAAGAAAAACCAAACCAAACCAAACCAAACCAACAAACAAAAAGAGTGGGTAACAAGTAATTTTTTAAGTATTAAGTTTTGGGGATTGAAAGATAGCTCAGTGCTTAAAACCACTTGCTGTTCTTCCAGAGGATCTGGGTTCAATTCCCAGCATCTATATGTTGGCTCACCATCACCCATAATTCTGGTTCCAGGAGATCCAATGTCCTTTTCTGGCCTACACATGCATCAGGCATTCATACGGCCCAGGCATACATACAGAAAAAAAACACCCATCGACATAAAATAAACTTAAAATTAAAATAATTTTAAAATACTCATTAAAATATAAATAAAATTTA
>JADRCC010237305.1:0-19906 GCA_019843855.1 Hylomyscus alleni
AGAGAGAGAGAGAGAGAGAGAGAGAGAGAGAGAGAGAGAGAGAGAGATGGATTTCTTAATGTTCTTGGAAAATCTGGCCTTACTGCTCATGAGACACCTGCCTAAGACTGGTTGTGGCTGTGCGAACTTTCTACATGCCCTGAACTTGCTCTAGCTCACACATGTCCAATTCACCATCCAGATCCCATCTATGGAAACTCTTCTATTTTGCTCAGTGTGGGGAAATGGAGAGCTGGAGATGGTACAAGGAGCAAAAGCATGTGCAAGTGGCTTACTCCGTCCACCACACACCCTGGCTTAGACAGGGTTATCAGACCATTGATGGAGATTACACAGAAGTCACATGTTTCAAGGTTGTCACAAATTTCTAAATCAAATGTTTAATTTAAAAATGTGTTTTAAAGAAAAAGCTTTGCTTTACCAATCCAATTCATCTGCTACATGCAGAATTACAAGACCAGGCAAAGTCTAATTTCTGCTGCCTGGTAAGAGACTATCATGGCAAGCATCCTGAAAAATTGACAGACTAACAGTAGATCTGGGGTATAATAAACCATGCACAGAAAAAGCCTCTGAGATTTTTTTTTTATCTGTATAATAAAGTGCAAGGCAGCTTGACATAGGTGAACCCTAAAAGCCTATAGGAACTGCACACTGCCTCCCTATTAAGCTTCCTTCTGAGACTGGCTATGTGCTAAATCCTAATGAAAAACAGACATCCAAACTGTAATTCTCTTTACAGTTTGCACTTTCAGTATCACAAAGTGGATGTCGTCTTAGACCTGTTTCTGCTAATCTATTTCTTCTTGTTCACTTTCATTACCTTTTGGGCATATTTGTCAATTGTTAATGGAAGGTGACTTTTAATATATACTGAAAATTAGAAACATCATGGATCCTTGTGTTGTTGCCTGCTAGTCACTAACTACAGTAAATGCAATTCCCAAAGCAAATAAATCACTGTTCTTATCCCATGACTAGAAAAAGGCCAAGGAGTATCATTGTATCTTAGTGTCTCCTGCTATAACAATGTATGCACTCAGGATATGCTACTTAGAAACACCCTTGAATAGCTGATGGTAGAACACAATGATAAACAGATCTCTTAATTTTCATAAAGGGGAAAAAAATCAAACTTCCTGTCTTAGCATTTCTATTGCTGAGAAGAAACACTATGACCACGGCAACTCTCATAAAGGAAAACATCTAATTGGGGCTGGCTTAAGGTTCAGAGGTAAACGTCCATTATCGTCACGGTGGGAAATGTGCAAGCAGACACGATGCTGAAGAGGTATTAAGAGTTCTATATCCCCCTTTTAAGAAGGAATGAAGTATCCACATTTTGGTCTTCCTTCTTCTTGAGTTTCTTGTGGTTTGTGGGTTGTTCTTCCTGTATTCCGAACTTCTGGGCTAATAACCACTTACTGGAGAGTGTATACCATGTGTGTTCTTTTGTGATTGGGTTACCTCACTCAGGATGATATTCTCCAGATCCATCCATTTCCCTAAGAATTTCATAAATTCATTGTTTTTAATAGCTGAGTAGTACTCCATTGTGTAAATGAACCATATTTTCTGTATCCATTCCTCTGTTGAGGGACATCTGAGTTGTTTCCAGTTTCGGGCTATTATAAATAAGGCTGCTATGAACATAGTGGAGTATGTGTCCTTATTACATGTTGGAGCATCTTCTGGGTATATGCCCAGGAGTGGTATAGCTGGGTCCTCTGGTAGAACTATGTCCAATTTCCAGAGGAACCGCCAAACTGATTTCCAGAGTGGTTGTACCAGCTTATAATCCCACCAGCAATGAATTTCATTCCTTCCTAAAAGGGGGAACAAAATACCCATGGAAGGAGTTGCAGAGACTAACTATGGAGCAGAGACTGAAAGAAGGACAATCCAGCCTGATATAGTTGTCTCCTGAGAGTCTCTGACAGTACCTGACTAATAGAGAAGTAGAGGCTCACAGCCATCCATTGGACTGAGTACAGGGTCCCCAATGAAGGAGTTAGAGAAAGGACCAAAGGAGCTGAAGGGTTTGCAGCCCCTTAGGAAGAACAACAATATGAACCAACCAGTACCCTCACAGCTTCCAGGAACTCAACCACCAACCAAGGAGTAGACATGGTGGGACTGATTGCTCTGGCAGCATATGTATAGTAGAGGATTGCAAAGTTAGTCATCAATGGGAGGAGAGGCCCTTGGCCCTGTGAAGGGGAGTGCCAGAGCCAATAAGTGGGAGAGGGTGGAGTGGCAAGCAGGGGGAGGGGGAAGGTAACAGGGGTTTGTTCTTGTTGTTTTTTTTTTTTTTTTTTTTGAGGGGAAACTGGGAAAGAAGAAATCATATGACATATAAATAAAAAAAATATCTAATAAAAAAAAGAAAAGAAAAAAAAAAGAGTTCTATATCTTGATCCTCAGGCAGCAGGAAGACAGGGAGATTCTGGGCCTGGTTTAGATATTTGAAACCTCTAAGAAGCTCAAATCCCCTAGTAACACACTTCCTCCATCAAAGCCACACCTCTTCCAATAAGGGCATACCTCCTAGTAGTGACATTCCCTCTAGGGGCCATTTTTATTCAAATCAGCACACTTTCTAAATGGAGTTTTGTCAAACAGGGCACACCAGACCCTGGCTGAATAGTATGATTAAGAGGCCTCGACAGGACTACCTCACATTATTATAGCATATAAAGATTTAAGAATCCAAGGTGTTGACTTCTGTCAATTTAGCAAACTCAAAATAACATGTGACGAGACAGCCAAAGAACTGACTTTATTTTTTTTTAAAATATTTTATTTATTATATGTAAGTACACTGTAGCTGTCTTCACACAAGGGAATCAGGTCTTGTTAGGGATGGTTGTGAGCCACCATGTGGTTGCTGGGAATTGAACTCAGGACCTCTGGAAGAGCAGTCAGTGCTCTTACCCGCTGAGCCATCTCTCCAGCCCCAAGAACTGACTTTAAAATGAACAGAACATAGTTTTATTTTTCTGGGAATGTCCAACTTGGATTTGGTATCTTAGATCCAACATCTCCATAGTTCATGCATTTCACTCACAATTCATCCTGGCTCTTTCCCCCAGGTGCTCTGGGCTTTCAATATCACAAAGTGAATGTCTTTGGCGACTTGTTTCTGCTAATATATATCTTCCATCCTTCCAGACCCTCAATCTATAGACTTTGGGGTCATGTCTTTGAGTTCAAACAGCCAACCAACTGCAACATTCCTTTTCTAGATCACCTCTTTAGCCTTCTTGCCCAGGCAGGTCCTGTCCTCTAAGGCCTTAGAGAACAGCCATCAGGAAAGATGGATGGAAAGAGGCTGTTTGTTACCTGACACCAAACTTACTAGGATCCCAGGTGGAATTGGGATAGTCACAAAGCAGAATGAATAACAGGGTGCTGGGAGGGACACACTCCTGGAAAGGGTGAGACCACACCATGACCTACCCTTGCCTGGTAGCCTAGAATCTGAGTTTCAAGAGTTTATACCCAATCTGTTTCTATTCTTTACAAACTGTAACATATTCAAGCTCCTTATCCTCTCTGGGGTTCGGTCTCCTTATCTGTCGACAATGAATAAAGGCAGCTCCTTATGAAGACTTAGTTAACATGCAAAACATTTGAATTAAGAGCAGAGCAAACGGTCCAGCGTGGGCTACCTGTAGTCAGCATAGTCACCATCAGTCTCCTCGACTCTAGTCTTAGCAGAGACAAGACTCCTGGAGTTTGATCTATGGCATACAGTTTGACTCAGAAAACAGCTAATGACATTTTAGAATAAGTATCTAATGCTTTGTCCTAACACCTGTACCTTTTCAATACCATGCATTCTGTGTTGGTTACAAAACAGCAAAGACAGGAAGACCTTACAGCTGCCTGAAGGCTGTTAGGCTAAAAAGCAAATGCCGGCGAAATACAATTTTTGTAGCTCCTCCTGGCAGCAATCTACAATCTAAATGTCTTCAGCAAATCATTTTTCTTCTTGGGGGACTAATCTTAATTTAGTGGGATAAAAAGGTTACTAAGCAATATTCACTACTCTGGGACTCTTTCTAGTCTAACAACAACCTCACCATAAAATGCCTGGGCTGTATATGGCAGGTATGGTGCCTTCCATAATGGCTGTTCAGGGCCTGGGGGCTGACAGCTCTGAGGGTGCAGGGTTTCTGTTCAGGAAGGTAGGAATCTAAAGTGGACTGTGGCGACAGCTACACCATTCTGTGCATGTGATAACGGGCACAAACCACACATCTACAAAGGGTGAGCTGTACGGTGTGGCAAAAATAATTTTAAAATGTCCTTCAGAGACTTCTCCTCTCTCCACAGGATTAACCATAAGAGCAATCCGCGGAATTGCCAAATTACTTGTCCCAGGTACAGGGCAACTTTACCCACATTTTAGTTCAAATGCACTAAAAACAAAAGAATGATTTTGAGACACAAAGACTTCTGAGTCATGGCTTGGCTGGCACACTTACCACCTGAAAGTGAAGGCCTGCCAAACCCTTTGAAGGCAAGACAGCAAACAGGTCAAGGCTTCCTGGCCAGGTAGCTCTTAGCATTACTGGTGAACAGTGACATTTCCAGGGCCTTTTGGGGTGTCTGTTTCGGATAGCTGTTGAGTGGTCTCTGTCCATGTCCCTGTCTCCCCACCACGGTGCTGGCAGTCGCTGACTCACTGGAGGGAGACCTGCAGGCACCTGCCAGGCAGAGTCCTTGAACACCGAAAGAAGTAATAGTCCTTCCAGCTGACAGCACCTATCCAATGGGAAAGCTCCCTCCTGCAATGCTTCTGAGCAGTGCACACCTCATGGCTCCGCAGTGTGGGTGTGAGGGATGCTAGTGCTTTGTCTAATACTCTGGATTCAGTTTTCTTTAGTCCAGAGAATGCACAATATGTGGGGCAGAAACACATGCAGGGACCCACCTATTTCCACACCATCACATGACTCCAGAGTGGGTTTAACCACCAGCCAATGTCCAGAAGTAGTAAAGACCACAGAATCCTAAGGAGAAAGTGCACTGCGCTAAATGATCTGCCCTAAATGTCATCAAGGAAAAGAATGGGTTAAAGCAAGTGTTGAGGTCTAAGTTACAAAAGATGAGCAGCATAGGCTTCTTCAACTACAACCTGGAGATGGCAAAAGGGAAGAATATGGGAAGCCCTGGATTTCACCTCAGTACTGCAAACAACATAGAAAAAACAACCCCCACCATCTCCACAGTGTCACTGAGGAAGGGGCGGGGCAAGAGTGAGTGCACAAAGTTGCTGGAACGGCTCTCTGGTGACCTGGGGGTAGCCAGGGTGCTTGTGGTGGCAACTGGGTAGAACAATAGACAAAATCAGTGTGCCCTCAAGGATGAAAGTGCAAGCCCAGGGATAATCTGAACAGAAGAGGGATACACGATACAAAGACCACTAATGATCCCTCAGTTTCAGGTAAACAAGTGAGCTGGAAAGCCCTGGAGAAAGAGCAGCCTGGGCAGGTGAAAACCTTGCCCTGGTCCAGGGTCACTTGGCAGCAAAGGTAAGGGACTTGTCATCAAAAGCCTATGGCCCTGTCCATTCACTAGGGTGAAGACCTACACCATGAAATGCCTTGGTGCCCCTAGACACAGGAAGCCAGCATAAAGCCAGTGTGTGCTCGCTAGCTGTGCCCTAAGGCACATCCAAGCTCTCACCCATTTTATAAATGAAGCCAGGTGGTACTAGAATGGAAAGAAAATTTTCTTTTCTTTTCTTAAAAAAGGCTATGCAGAATGTGGTCATTTATTCCCTATGTGTCTGACTTATCTATACACCAAACTTGGCTGGGGGGAGGGGCAGAAGGCCAGGAGTTCACAGACAGCTGGGGCCAGCCATTGCCCCAGCTCTGCCATCAATACCCCTTTCTCACTGAAGCACGTGGCAAAGTTAAAATGTCGGCAGTGCATAGACATAAAAATTGTCTGTCAGCCTTCTCTGTAGGAAGATTCTACTCTGAACAGACATCCAGGGGTGCCTGGAAGGTCTAGTCAGCATTATAGAAGCTTTCTGCAAAAGGTCATGTCATTCAGAGGTCAGCCAGTGGTTCAGCCCTTGCTGGCACTCCACCCTCCTGCACGATGCATACTTGTGCACCAGGCCCTGAGTGGCTTGCTTTGCTCACCACAGCTTCCTGTGACCTGTCCCAGTCTGTCGGTGTTGCTTCCTTAGAACTGCTCTTTCTCCAGGGCTTTCCTGTTGGTGTTGTTACCTGGTTTAATAAAATGTGTAAAGCAGGGGAACATGGAGAGCTGTTTCCAACTCTAAGTGTGTCTCTAATAAAGATGAAAGTTTTGGGGAGAGATTCAATAAATGTGAGCTGGTAAATATAAAACACCATTAAATTGGGTGTTGGGAAGACAAATGTCAAAAAGGAAAAATATAAACCTAAGAATTCCACACACAGAATGCTTCCCAAGTGCTTTTTAATTGACTACATGTCTGTGGGGGTGGGGATGGGGGGGATATGTGCACCTGGAAAAAAATGCTTTCACTGGCGCTTATATAAAAAAGTCACAGCAGGTCTATCTATCCATTTAGGTCAAGATAGGTAGGGGGCCTGACCTCAAAAGGATGGGTAAATCAGTGCGTCTTTATGGTCTACATGAGGATGAAATGTTAAGAGCCACAGTGTTCTTTCTGTTTAAACTGTTTAACTATAGGTAGAACAGAAAGGAGCAGTGAGAGCTTCCAAACAAGACCCTTCCTCTATATCACAAATCACCTCGAGGGCTAGCAGGGAGGTCAGCGGTTGAGCCCTTGCCTAATCTGCCTGAGGAGCGGGCT
Source organism: Hylomyscus alleni (assembly GCA_019843855.1). Lineage (NCBI taxonomy): Eukaryota > Metazoa > Chordata > Mammalia > Rodentia > Muridae > Hylomyscus > Hylomyscus alleni. Next base: position 6,824 of record JADRCC010237305.1, read on the forward strand.
CCATTCTCGGCTGTGTAAACTGATTTCTTTAACTTATTATTGGGGAGGGCACCCATGTGCCATAGCACACCTAAGGAGGTCAGAGGTCGATTTTTGCAAGTCAGTTCTTGCCTTGCACCTATTTCTGAGGCAGGCTCTCTTGCTTTTTCTCTGTGCAAGCTGCATGGTCTGCAATTCCCCTGTCCCATCTTGCTGTGGGAGTGCTGGGGTTACAGATGTGTACCACTATCCAGCTTTCTGTCTCTCCCAGATGAAACTCCAGTCACCTGGATTTCATGGTGAGTGTTTTTACCCAGTAAGCCATCTCACTGGTTCTCTACAAACTTAAAAAAGAAAAGAATGCTTGTCCTAAACAAGAGTTCTTACCATAAAATATATTAAATATGATCTTTGTGACCTGCAACTTAGGGAAAGAAATATTTTATAGCTGTGATATGATAAAAGAAAAAGCTGATCAACTGGACTTCATCATAACCTAAAAAAATGTTTTGTTTTTTTGTTTTTGTTTTGGGGGGGGGTGAGACAGGGTTTCTCTGGGTAGCCCTGGCTGTCCTGGAACTCACTCTGTAGACCAGGCTGACCTCGAACTCAGAAATCCGCCTGCCTCTGCCTCCCAAGTGCTGGGATTAAAGGCGTGTACCACCACTCCCGGTCTGAAACCTGTTTTGAAGATAGTATCTGTACATCATACATTCAGTAAGAAAGGAACCTGATCTAGAAATAAGAAGTCTTTTGGCTCAACTATTAAAAACCAACCAACCAAACAAACAAACAAAAAACCCCACAATTTAAAAATAGTTAATGATCTTAGTTAAATATATCTTCTGAGTGGCCATTAAGTACACAAAAACTCAACACTATTTGTTGTGGCTAATCGACTTCATTGGATTTAGTGAATTACTGTGGAAACAGTATCTATGAGGGTGTTTCCAGAAAGGTTTTACTGAAGAGAGAAGACCAACCCTGAATACAGACGACATCACTCAGTGCACTGGACTGAAGAAGGAGAGAGAACTGAGCGCAGCATCCATTGTCGTCTCTCTCTGCTTCCTGAATATGGCCGCCTTACCCTCAGCTGCCACAGCTGAGATCCCCTTGTCACCATGCCCCCTCTGACTGCCAGCCGGAACAAACCCTTCCTTAAGTTGCTTTTAACTCACAGGCACTGCTGGTCAGGAGGTAAAATAGCAGCACAGCTACTGCATGACCCAGAAATTCCAAACCTACAAAAAATGTAAAGACTTGTTCTGTTCATAGTAGCTACTCATTTAAACAGTGTCTTAATGAATACCCATCAATATAAAAAAATACAGATATTTATCAATGGGTGGACACACAAATTTGGTTATTCCCACAATGAAATGTGATGCAGTAAAGGGGGCAAAGCACTAGCTACTTGCTACAGTGCAGATGACTTCGGAAACATTCTGAGATGAGGCCAACCAGGAAAGGGCCACATATGACTCCATTCACAGGAAATGTCCAAATAAGACTTAGCTGCATAGGAATGTAGTAGGCACCTGTGACAAGTAGGAGTGGGAACACTTTCAGACTGCGGGTGGACATCAATGCTGGTTTAAAGTACTGCGTGTCTGCATCTCTCTGGAACATTATTGAAAACAAGCTGTAAGTGCAATAGGAATTAATGTTACAGTAACGAAGTTCCCAATGAAGTGTTTAAAAGTAGAAAGCCAGCCAGGTTCTGGTGGTACCCAGCAGTAATGCAGGCACTAAGGAGACTGAGGCAGGAGGCTCATTAGTTCCAGACCAGCCTCAGCTAGAGCCTATCTCAAATAAACTCATTTAAAAATTAGGTTTGTTTTTTTTAAGTGTGTCCTGTTTAAACATGTAAATGTGCACTGCTGACCAGATCCCCTAGCTGGTAATTACAATGAGGAACATCCTTGTTTACTCAGAGGGACTATCAAGAGGGAACTTCCTTTGGCCAAATGAATTTAGCTCAGCAAAATGACTTGTGAGTAGGCAGCTTAGAGCCAGCGCTGAGAGCTCCAGTGCTGGGACAAGCAGCACAGAACTGAGTAACAGAAACAATTTAACTGGCTACAGTCACTTAGTCAATCAACTGTCACTGAGCTGCAGCTTACCTGGTTAGCTGTTTATAGCTTAGTGATCACCACAGGGCCTTCCACACCCAACCAAAGTTCAGCTACTGTGATTAAGCTTGGTATTGATTTGGGCTGTCGGGCCAAATCTGTCCACTCCCACTGCTTTTACTGAACAGATCCCTGTTCAAATAAGAAAGAACTAATTTGTCCTAAATGAAAAGGCACAACTGAAGTGTTCACTTCATCTCCTGCCCTGTTACAACTGTTTAAACTTGATTATTTCTATTGAGAATCCACTTACTCTCGCCAGTGAGAGGATTTACAGAGAAAATTGAGAAATGTTCAAAATTAACAAAAACCATCCATTCCTATAGCTGCAGAGGTGCAAAGTGCTCAGAGAAACAATCTTTTATTTATTATTTTAAAAATGTACTCCTTTAAAATTTATTTTTATTTTTTTATTCTGTATGTGTTTCCCTGTGTGAGTATATACCACACGTGTCTAGGCCCTGTGAAGAGGGTGTCAGATCCCCTTGAACTACAGTTACAAGTGGTTGTAAGCCACCTGATTTGGATGCTAGGAATTGAATGAAGCCACGTCCTCCAGCAGAGTGGAAATGTTCTTAATTGCTGACCCACCTCTCCAGTTCCCCAACAATTCTCTAAAGAAAGCTATCCAAGGAGGTGGAAATATCCCGATAGGATAAAACATACAAATAAGTTTAGGACTTTAGAACAATCCAATTCAATTTTATTATTTTGTGGGGTACAGATGCCATGGCACTTACCTGGAGGTCAGAGGACAACCTATGACAGTTAGTCGTCTAACATGGGGGCTCCAGTGATCAAAGCCAGGTTGTCAGCCTTGGTAGCCAACACCTTTACCCTCTGAGCCCTCAAATACAATTTTAAAAAGCACTTTTGTCCTGTGATTTCTCCCTTTTAGAATTTCTTCAGAACAGATGTGGTAAACCTTTGAGAAGAAAGTTACATGCTAGCCAAAAAAGAATCCTAATTAGGATATGTGTCAAGGAACTATAATTATCAATTTACCTAATTAAAATGAGTATCTGAACACGCCTTAAGAATGTCAACCCTCATCAGCAGAGCAGAGCAGAGCAGAGCAGATTATGCTAACAAGGAATGGATGGTTGCAACTGAGACTCAGTTATCACACTCCTGGAGAGACGGAAGCTCTGCCCACCTGGTCGGGGCAGGTAGCTGATTCCTGGGGATGAGCACAGTGTAAACCTGGGACAGCTGCTTGAGTTAACTGAACTTCTTTGAAGGAGGTGTGAGATCTGTCTCTACAAACTTAGGCTCTACTTTCCACAGTAACTGGACTGTCCTGGAGGTATCTGTGAGTACAACCATGTACATTTCTATGGCATCTGATACCATGCATTCCCCCTCATCCCCTAACCCGCCCCCAAGCCTTCCTGCCAAGCTTTGGTGCCAAGACTGGCTGCTGGGTTTTCCAGAATTACTGTTTCTGTTTTTGAATCTTCAGTGTATGCTGCACTCATTTGAATAGAAACACATGCTAAGGAACACAGTATAGACAATGCACAGGAACCATCCACAATGGTACATTGTTCCTCTTCAGAATAATGTCTCCAAATCTTAAGGCAGCGCTGTCTACCACCCCCCTGCGTGGCACATATCCCTACCTCCCTAAATGTCCAGTGCTCAGGACTCCAGATTCAAATCCATTTCATAAAGTTGATTCTATTCCTTACTCTCTGAGGTCAGTCAATGCTCTCCCCTCTCATCAAGCACGGACAGTACACGCATCCCTCTCACTGCCATGGCCATTGGGTTCAAAGGATTACTACTTCTGTGCCATAGCTCCAAGCCTAGATTTGGAGCCTGAGGTCTGTCTGGGAACTTGTCACCTTTTTCTTCTCTATTCTTCACAACCTACTAGAGAGTGTAAATGAAACATGGTATTTCTCAGACTGGAGAGAAGCCTATAGCCGGAAACTCTTCCAGTCTGCTAGAGGGAACAACCAGTTACAACCCTTCTGGAAGGTAATATAGCTACACCTGGTAAATCTGGGATGATTATACTCTATAACCCACCCACACCTTTGCTCCTGAAGAAATTCTCCCACGTGTTTACAGAAGACATTGTACAAAAAGGCTTACTACAATACTGTTTACAAGAATAAAAAGCATGTAACTAAATGGTCATTGTACCAAGGAAGGAACAGTAAACACACTACAACTCAGGAAATGCCTGAGACATTTTCAAAGGGATTTCCTGGGATGGGATGACTATAAAGAAACTATGAGGAACATTTCAGCAGCCAAAAGCTAGAGCCACGGTTACTCAGATACAGTCTAAGAATATAAAGACTGTTGGGAGAAACAGGGCGTTTTGAAAGGGCATCAAGTGCAGGAATAAACATTCCGGTGTTTGTTTCTCCTTTCCCTGACCTCCTGTCGGAGCTTCCCATTGACTGAGTGTCTTCTTGCCCAGCTCTCCTGTCTATCCAAGGAACAGGACAAAGAGTTCATTGTTGCAAGTCCACAGCAGTCACTCCTCCAGAACTGTGGCAAAGAGAAATTGGAGAAGCAAAGAGAAAAAAAGACACCAAGTTGGAGAAAACTCAGCACATCCCTTAACATACAAGAGGTAAGCTCAATCAATGGGATACTGTTCAGAAGGAAGTAAGGGGAACTACTGACAATAATATGGACGCATCTCAAAAATATATAGGCTGGGAAAAAAACCTAAGACATTAAAATCTGTAGAAAATGGCACCACAGCAGATTGGATTTTCCCCAGTCCACCATCAGTGAATTTTTGGCTGTACACACTTGTGCAGAACCTTGAATTGCAAGGAGGGAAAAGAAACAAAGGCCTAGCAGAGAACTGTAGGGTTGATCTTCTTTGGCTAGCTAGGCAGAGGTAAATATGAGGAAATGAACCTGAAAATAGGATGTGAAGGCTGAGGAGGTGCCAGACTTCCGAGTCCCACCAGGAGAGCCGAGAAGAGCAGGTGCCAAGGCCCTCCAGGGTTTGGAACTGACCTGCTTCTTTTTCAGAGCAGTTCATGCAAATTAGAGGCTCGATAACAAGAAAGGTAAACGGTCCTGTGATTTTGAGCCAAGTGCCAGAGAAGAATCAACTCCAACGATCCAAACTAAACAGAGGGAAATAGGAACCAATCGGGTATCCTCTAAGTAGCTCAAGGCCTAGCATTTGCTTAACACCTAGCATGTGTCCCATACCCTAGGTTACAGAAATACTCTGATGTGTACACTCCCTTTGAGGCAAGACAGAGGCAGATTATCTAAGACCAACGTCCAAGAACGCTACCAGGACCAGAATGCCTTCCCTCTCTAGATTACAGTAAACAGTAAATACAACTTCACTGCAAGTAACAGCCTCTAACACACCCCGCACTGGTCAGGTGCCTCCCACAAGCTTGCAGTGGTCCGGTTCTACAGATGAGGAAGACAGAAGACAGGCCCCACAGCAGAGCCCAAGCAGTTATTCACTTCTCTGACATCTTCGCCTCACTAATATTTTGTTTGTTTGCTTTATTTTTTTAGTTTGTAGTTTGCAAGGTCAAGTCAAGGCCAGCGAAGAACCCACCACCGCGAGGGAGGAACAACTACAACGGCCCCCAGTGCCGGTGCAACCCACGAAGGGGTCCGGATGGAAGTGAGCGCCCGCGACCGGAAGGTTCCCTGCGCGGAAGGTTCCAGCTCTGGAGTCCCCCATCCCAGGCGAAGAGCCAAGCAGTAGTACCTGAGGAAAACGCGTCCAGGGTCCTGCCCCTGGCTCTGTGGAAAACATCCGCCGCCTCCGCAGCTGACATGGCGAGCGACTGGCCTTGCCTGCCTGGGCACGTTCTGTGGGAGGAGGGAGCGACTCCACACCACCGGGCAGCCCCGCCCGGAACAGCTTCTGGAACCTGCCCTCCAGGAGGGACGGGCGGGGCGGGGCCGCTCCGGGAGCTGCTAGTACTGCCTGGGCCGGACAAGGAGCCTGTCACCCCTCTGGGATCGACCCGTGCGCCTGGTCAGGGTCCAACTTGCAGTGTGATAGACTGGGTGTTGAGGCTTTGGAGCCTGGAGTTGTCTTATATAACAAGCACCGGGCTGCTTCATAATTTGGGATTTCAGGTTAACAAGAACAGCAAAAAAAAAAAAAAAAAAAAAAAAAGGTTTAGCATAGGTATATCTCATGTAGTATTTGAGAGATACTTATGCAGTTATTTTTAAAATATGGTTTATCTGAAATTCCATTTCAATGTGATGTCCTAAGTTTTATGTTGCAACCCTTCCAATCTGCCCACCATAATCTCAAGAGCTTTTAAGGCATCTTGACTGCCTGGACATTGCCACTAACACTCTGCCATTGTTGTTTTCTCTTGCTGTGCAGCAGGCATTGCCCTAAGTACTTTGTATTTAGCTTATTACCACACTGGCTACGCTCATCAGATGGGAAAGCTGACATTCAGAGAGAGATACAACCCCTGAAAGCTAAGATCTGCAGGTGAGCAAGACAAAATGGAGTCTATCCAACTCAAAAGCCATTACACTGAACAACAACCTCATAGTTGGGAACAATCCAAATTTCAAGGTGGAAATGTTGAATTCAGATCTCCCAAAAGAGGATCTTTTTATTGAACACTACAGGGGAATTCCTAGGATCTGCCAAATTGCTAAATTTTCTTCTCAGCAAGTGTAAGCCTGAAATGTTTGCGTGGTTAACAGAGCTAGGATGACCGTCCCATGACCTTGAACTAGAGTCAGACATATGTCCTAGCGATTTAGAACAGAAATACAAATGAGCTCACGTCTCAGATACTTGGGTTTATCCTAATATTACCACTTACTGTAGGTATGATCTTAAAAATTAGTTTCTCTGCACCTCAGTTTCCCTACCTGTCAAATGAGAACACCACCTAGGGTTATTGGGCCAGTGAGAAAGTTAGATGATGTAGTTTGCACATAAGTCCCCCATAGGTTCATGTTGAAAGTTGGCCCCAACTAGTTCTGAATGAAAGAAAAAAGCAATAAAAAGGAAGAGAAAGGATATAACTTCCCCTAGGTGTGGTGGAGGAGAAAGTTTATTTGTGGGAGAACATAGCCAGAGGCAGAGACATCTGTGAAAATCTAATACTGGGCCAAGTGGGAAGAGGAGAAGGGAAAAGGAGAAGGCGGGAAGAAGGGAACTAGGCGCAGCAGCCAGGAGGCTAAAGGCACCAGAAGGATGGGTAACCAAAATGTCTGGACTATATACGGAAGAACCTCTGGGGGAAAGGCAGCCCAGCCTCTGGGCTGGGGTGTGCCAGTCATACCCTATTATCAGGTAGGAACTGAGGGCTGCTGGTAGAACCTGGAGGCCGGGTCCACTTTGATGTGCTAAACTGGCACGTCAGCCATGTGCTAGATTTGAAACTTAACAAATGGCAATGTTTTGGGAGGTTCAGAGAACTTTAGAAGATGATGCCAGGTTGGAGAATAAAGGTCTTTGGAAGGTGTGTCTTGGAGATAATCTTGGTCCTAAACACTTGCTGCTAGAGTGTGCTTCTTGTCCTCTGTGAGGTGAGAACCTGTCTGCCACACACCTCTGTGATGTTCTGGCCAAGTACATATGCAAGCATCTGCAACATAAAAACCTTTCTCTGTTAGGTTGTTTCTGTCATAGTAGTGAACAAAGTAACAAGTACTGATGGATTTGTATGTCAAACTGCTTAAAGTAACAGTTGCAGTGACAAGTAGTAACTAGCAACAGTATATTAGCCATACTGATTATTAATCATCGTGCTTCTATTTCCAACATACAACCTGGACATAAGGAGGGATCTAAGGGAATGGACAGTGAAAGTGAATAGCTGAGAGTCAAGCCCAGCCCTAGTCTATGTCTCAGGCAGTAATTTTTGTAACCACAGGTCTCTCAACTCATTAAGTATGTGTTTCTAGTTCTTTCTTTGCACAGCACATTTAAAATGTGATCTTCTAAAAAACAAACAAACAAACAAACAACAACAACAGAACAAAAAACACTGTTAGCAGGAGTGGAGTAGGAGGAGAGGGGTAGATTTTAGAAGGGTGACAGTCACTAGCTAGGTCAAGCTTTACTCTGATTACTTCTGAATCGATGATTTTGAATGAGTTTTTTATTTTCATTTTTACTTTCCATAGTGTGGTAGACCTTGTGTTAGTTACTGTCTTAGTCAGTGTTCTATTGCTGTGAAGGCACACCATTACCACAGCAACTCTTACAAAGGAAAGCATTTAATAGGGACTTGCTTACCATCTCAGAAATTTAGTCCATTATCTTCATGGCAATGATCACGGCAGCACACAGGCAGACATGGTACTGGAAAAGTAGCTGAGAGTCCTCTATCCAGATCTGTAGGCAACAGGAAGAGAGAAAGACACTGGACCTACCTTCAGCTTTGGGAACCCCAGAGCCCACCCTCATTGACACACTTCTCCGACAAGGCTACACCTACTCCAAAAGGTTGTACCTCATAATTCCTGTCAAATAGTGTCACTTCTTGATGATCAAGCATTCAAATATATGAGCCTGCGGGGGTCATTTCTATTCAAACCTGCAGTTTTTTTTTTCCTTGCTCTAACAAGGGCTGGATGTGATAGCTTGCATAAGAAATGCCTCCAATAAAGCCGAGGCATTGAATACTTAGTCCCCAATTGATGGTGCTGTTTGGAAGGCTTAAGAGATGCAGCCTTGTTCAAGGAAGTGTGTCACTGGAGATGGCCTCAGAGAATTTAAAGACTTGCACCATTCTGAAGTGGCTATGCTTCCTGCTTGCCATTCCAGATGTGAGCTCGCAGCTGTTCCTGCCATGGTACCTTCTGCCTGCCGCCTGCTGCCATGATGTCCCTTGGGAATTGTAAGCTCTGATAAACTCTTTCTTCTGTAAGTTGCTTCTGGTCATGGTGTTTTATCACAACAGAAAAGTGACTAATACACCAGACAAGAAGCAAGTTAAATTTAAAAAATTTATATTTGACTCACAATCTGAGGCAGAGAAAGCATGGCTGTAGGAGGTGAGGCAGCTGGTCACAGCCTCTGCAGTCGGGAAGCAGAGAGGGACGAATGTTTGCGCTCAGCTCACTTTGTCTCCTCATTGAGTTTCAGTCCGAGCTATGGACGGTGATGTGCAGCATTTTGCTCAGTTCTGCCTTCTCACCTCAGTTAACCTCTAGAACCACTCACAGACATGCTCAGATGCTTGTGTGGTATGGCTGTGTAAGGGGAGGTATGACACAGCTCCTGCCCCTGCACCCACACCAGGCCATTGATCCTCATGTCATGGTGTGACACAGTTCCCGCCCCTGCAACCACAGCAGCATACGGGGAGGCGTAACATATATAGTTCCCACCCCTGCAGCCACATAAGGCCATTGATCCCTGTGTCATGGTTTGATACACACAAATCCTGACCATGCAGCCACAGCAGGCCACTGATCCCAGTGTCATGTGCTGATGGTCGCTGTTGCCCTGAGGCTGACCTGCTGTCTCTTCTATTTTACACTCAATCTCGCTTTCTGGGCAATATACTTCCCCCATTTCTGGGCATTATACTTCCATTTATTATGGAGTCAGAGCTAATGACTCCATAATAAATGAACAGATGCGGTTCTCAGAGATGAGGAGTGGAGGTGGTCCTGAGGCTGTGGAGGACGAGGAGGTGGTCCTGAGGCTGTGGAGGACAAGGAACAGACTTTTTCCTCTTGACCTTTAGGGTCATGGGAAAGGATCTAGACAACAAAATCACAGAAGTCATAAAAGCCTACATAGTCCTTTGTAGAAATTGCTCTTTTAGAGACTTGGCCTTGAACTTGAAATTATGAGGAATACCTGTACATTCTGGTCCAATGTCTGTTGCATTAATTATCCAGGGTGAATTTGAGGACATCAAGGGCAGAGAGCTAAAATGATCTCAAGAAGAAAAGACATGGATAGGAAAAGAAGAAATCTATAGATAATTAGCAATGATGATGGGTTTATCTTATAGGAGGAAGACATGTATATAACCTAGAAATGAATAGTTCTAGAAGGAGAGTGCATGAGGCCATGGAGTTGCCAGGATAAGAAAACAAAGATTAGAGAATTAAAAGATGATGTACTTTGTTCTCTTAGCTACTTGAAGGATTTAAGACAAAAATGCCTACTTTACTTGCATAAATTTTAAAATTTTATAAGAAATTATTTTAACCTTAGGAGCCTATAACCTTTCTGTTATTACATGAAAGGAGTTACTAAAGACTGTTGTTTGCTGTACCAGGAAACCACAAGGGCTGTGCCCAGCTACCCATGAAGAACAGACTGTGTACAAACCATAAGGAAATGTGCATTTGCTTTGTGTTTAGTTTCTGTTTTAAGGAGTCAGAGGTTAGAACTAATGATCCTGGATTCATAGAATTTATGTAAATTTAAGGATTTAAAAAAATATATTAACAATGTTCGAAGCCTTGATGATCTTGCTTTAGTAAATAAAAAACTGGGTTCAGGCTATCTGGTCCAGAGAAGGCAAAAAAATGAAAAGGAAAAAGGAAAAAGAATGATGAAAAGAAGGAAAAAGAGGGAGAAAGGAGAAGAAGGAGGAATGATGAGAGTCCTTGGGGACAGAGGCAGCACTTGAACTGGCAGTTGCATCCACTGCTGACTCGAGTCTTTCTTGAACCAGTGCCACTCCCATCTCCTCCTCCTTAGGACTCTCCTCATGCTGAGGCTGGACCTCTGCACCCAATGGCTTGTTTCCTACACAACTCTAAATTCTAGCGATTTGGCAATCAGTATTTAACCATCATAGGCCTCATTCAGGCAGCTGAAGGGCTGGATGGAGAAGAGACTGACCTCTTCTTCCTGGGCAAGAGGACTTCAGCTCAGTGTCAGCCTTTGAACTTAAAGTGAGAGTCACTGCTCATCCAGTAGCCTTCGGTGCTCATCCTAGGGTCCTCAGCACGCCAGTCCACACTGTCGATTTCAGACCTGCTAGCTTCCATAATCACATGGGCAATTTCCTTCAAATACGCCATTCTATGGATACAGGCACATGCTATTGATTAGGTTGCTTTCAGTACAGACTATAAGGGAGTTTTCTTCTAAACTATCCAAATCCCAGAGTTGGGGGCATAGTTCAGATTGGGAATGAAGGACAACATCCTCATGGAAAATGGAACACAGGTGTGTCTCTTCAGTGTCCTGGGTACAAATATCTCTCACCTTTAGTCAGTCCTGACTTGCATAGGGGGTGGTTGGGTCCAGGGACAGAGGAGGGTCCAGAAAAGGCACAGGGCTTTCACTTTTGCAAATTTGGTCTCTGGCATGTTTATGTGTACATGTGTGTATATTCCTGTTAGTGTTCATGTACGTGAATGTGTATGCATATGTGGCCAGAGGACAACAGTTGTGTCATTCCTCAGGGACTGTCCCACTCTTTTTTTAAGACTGGGTCTCTCACAAGCCTGGGGCTCATCAAGTAGGCTATGCTGTCTGTCTAGTGAACCCCAGGGATTCACCTGTCTTTGTTTCTCCAGTGCACATAGCACTAGGCCAGCATTTTTTTATGCCTGTTCTGGGATTGAATTCAGGGTTTCAAACTTGTAAAGCAATTCATTAAGCCGTTTTCCTAGCCCCTGATGTTGTTTTTGTTATTGTTATTTGTTTGTTTGTTTGTTTTGCTATGTGTATGTTTTAAGGGAAAAGCAAACTGGTAGTTTTTTTAGAACTGGAAATGTCTGTGTTTATGAAAGCAGGAGCACCAACAACAAGATGAGACCTCTTTGTTTTGTTTGCCTTCGCTGTTTTGAGATCTCACTATGAGGCATGGGCTGGTCTTCTATCCCCCTTCTCCAGAGTGCTGAAATTACAGGCATATGCCACTATGCCTGGCTTACTTTTAAAGGATCATTTCGGTGATAATGTTAATAGGTTGATAGTAATATCACTTTTCCTCTTGTTAGATAAATATTTGAGAACTTCCGACCTAGACCTGTACTCTTCAGCAGTAATGTGAGTTCCTATCCTTGCACCATTTAGAAATCTCTATAACCCTCTTCAGTGATTGATAGCTTACCCGTTTTTTGTTATTGGAAATAAAACTATTTTAGGTGTAATAATATATGACTTTTCATTATGAGTGCCTACTAAGATATTTTGTGCATATTTTCTCATTTTATTACCAAATCAAAATAAATTTTCACTCCTTTTTAAAGTTGAGTTCATAGAGCTGGAAGTAATTTACCTGTTGTCATCCATCATTTCCAAGATGGTGGAGCTGAAAGCCCTCTTCCTGTTTCCTACCCTTTGGTGTCAGTTTCCACACTGACACTCTTTAAAATTTTTTGAGGCTAACTTCCTTTGTTGTCTACATTTTAGTAGATTCCTGAGTTCAATCAATTCTCCTATCTCAGCCTTCCAAGCTCAAGGAATACAGGTATATATTACCCATGCCATAATGAGCTTTTAAAGACTTGTCTTTTGTGAATGTGTTCATTTGACATCCATGTTTAATTATCACACAGCAGCTGTCTTACCTCTGGGCTGCAGAGTCACAGAACCTGAAGTTCAGATCACACGACCACATGTATTCTTCTTGCTGTAGGCACTGTGAACGGAGGAAAGGTTATTAAGTACACAGAGTTCTGTTTATCTCACCTGTAAACTAGCACTTGTCATTTTTAACTACAGAGTGGCTTGGAGAATTTGGTGACATGGTATATTTAAGACATATATCATTATATATATAGTAATTGTTCAATAAATGGCTTGCTTGTGGTTGCTGATCTAAAACCTACCAATGGTCTTTTAGCAGGACACAATCTGCAGGCCCCTTGGGCAGAGAGGCAGACAGGAGGCTGACCTTTTTCATCCAGTAGCTTGAATTTAATTAGTCCATGTATGTATCAGTTCATCCACCTATCTCCATTTCTAGCTCTGCATTGTGCAGTACTCCCTTGTATCTTCTAAAGATAACCAGAAGAGCTTCTGGTTACTTCCCAATCTTTTTTTTTTTTTTTT
>JADRCC010237323.1:0-12375 GCA_019843855.1 Hylomyscus alleni
ACCTCAAAGGTGCTCACGGTTGCCTGCCCTACGGACACCTCAAAGGTGCTCACGGTTGCCTCCCCTATGGACACCTCAAAGGTACTCACGGTTGTCTCCCCTATGGACAGAGTTCTGCTCCTTTTGGCAAGTTGCTAGCCAAACTCTAAAACTGACAAAAGATTGAATTTTTGCTCTCTTAAGAGTGAATCTGAAGAAAGCACAGGGTGTCCCCTAAACCCTCTGCCTTAGTGAGACTCACTCTGCAATCTTAGTAGGACTTGTAGTTCTTGACAGAATATGAGTACCAGAAGCCTTCTTCTAGAAGGATGCCCTTGGTAAGATAAGGGAGGGCTTTGTGGGGTCTGTCTTCTCAGACTTGTACAAAGGCCTAGTTATGGTTTGTGTGAAAGGCTCACTACAGGTTCCTGTGGTAGCACTGACTGTGGCTACTACAGAATACAGAGCCTCGGTGCTAGTACTCGGTACCTACCACCTCTAGTTCTACACTTGTTTTCTTCTGCTTCTTATTCTGGCAGCCACCCGCGACACACTGCTGTTAGCCTCTCTACCGTGAGGAAGAGCCCAAATGAACTGCTTTTTTTATAAGCTGTACCTGTCACAATACTAAGGAAGAACAAGACAGTGTTAAAGCAGTAGAACATTAGTTACCCTTGACCAGACTACACTTCCAGCATCCCTCCTGCCACATCACTGTTTCCTATTCAACTTCAATTCTCCTAACACAGAGGTTCTTACAATTCTTAAGTGAGCCTGCCTGGCCTGTAGAGCACAGTTTTCAGTTGTATTCTAGGGCAAAATGCCTAGGCCCAGCAGACTTCTGGATACAACTGTATACCCTTTTCTTCCTAGAAAGAGCCAAGTTCTTTTGCCTGGGTGGAGTTTGAGACTTCCCTTCTTCAGCTCACCAGAACTATACAACTTGTACTTCAGGAGTCTGAAGCCAGTCAGGACAGCAAAGTAAGAATCCCGTATTAAAAAAAAAAAAATTAATCAAAAATAAGATACAAGGATATATCCTATCCTTTGCAAATTATACATGGAAACTTGAGAACATCAATCATATTCGGAAATAACAGGACAAATTGGAACCAGTTGGAATCGTGGCTTCTAATACATGTCTAGGGAAAGAGGCCTTGCAATTTATTCAAATGAAAAGGGGCTAGCTATGAATGAAGCCTGATACTACTTATATTTCTTATCTCTTTAAATGCTTACTGTCACATTCTAACAAGGCAGCCATATAATTAGTACTAGCTGCTGTTAGTGAACAATGCAGACTTCTTGTCTAAGGATGTTAGTGCAAAAAGGAATGGATCATACCTTGAGCCTGTGGAAGCGCACAATGTCTCCAACTTTATAAATGATGGGGAGGGACTCATAGTCTCCACTGAAGAGCATACACGTTAACTTCACATTTGTCTGGTCCACAATTGTTACCACTGAGCAATAATCTGGGAGACAAAAAATATTTAACAAAAAGTTAAAGGATTTCAATGCATCTTTGATAAAAGTAGAATATGCTTATTTTAAAATGCCAAACAAATATCACTCATTTCTATTACTAAGACATCTAAGGAAAAAAAGAGATTAAGACATGTTTTTGGTTTTCAATACAATTGTGAAATTAATCTGAAAAAGTGACCCACAAAATTTAACCTTAAGACATATAAAGAAGCAAAAATAAATAATCTACATTATTTTTCTGAAAAGAAATAACTTTTTTAGTATAAAAGTCTTGATAAGAGATGAATACAAAAGTTTACAAACCCACCTTGTCAGAGTAAGTATTTAATAAAAATTCAGAATGTATATAAAATTACATACCACAAATAAACAGGCCAACAGGAATATTGATATTTTACTTTGGAAAATTAATAATATTTGTATGTACAGGAAACACAATTTTAACACTGTCGCTATTTAAAGTTGCAATAGATACTGCTGTAGTTCAGAAAAGGACATGCTAAGTACACTGCCTTCCTGTCTTCCCTAAGACCTGATTAATGATGGTACCACAACAGATAAGAACCCAAAATATCAGAGAATAGGGAACAAGGTATGAAAATAAATATTGTACATTATTTTTCTGGGAAAAAAAATCATTACTTTAAAGTCAAGGAGGGCAAATCAGGAAGGGGAATAACATTTGAAATGTAAATAAATAAAATAACAAATAAAAACAATTTAAAAAAAAGAAGGTAGAAAAGTAAATCGTCTCCACAAAAACCAAAGAAATAAATAAATGCAAATATTTTGAATGAACATATTAATAGTCAAGAAAAAAGTAAGCAATAAGAGGAACAACATTTTCCATGGAATATTACTATGCTATTAAAAAAAACCAACATGAAATGTGCAGGCAAATAGATGGAACTAGAACTTGTCCTTTGAGAGGGAAATAAGATCCATCAAGACATACACGGTATGTACTCTCTTGTAAATAGATCTTAGCTGTAGGATAATCTCACTACAATCCGCAGACGCAGAGAGGCTAAGTATCAAAGGGTTTAAGGGGAAACAACAAGAATCTCCAGGGAAGGGGAAATAGAAAAGACTGCATGGGTGGATTGAAGGCAGGAGGGCATGGAACAGGAGAGATCTGGTGGAGGGACAGAGTTCTGAGAGAAACAATAGGAACTGGGAGAGGTAGAAACCTAGTGTAATATAATTTCCCAGAAATCTATGAGCAAAGACTCCTAGTAATGGGGGAGACAAAGCCTGAACCAGCCATCTTATGAAAGCAGGCAAGGTTTCTAGTCGAAGAATTGGGAGACCAAACCATTCACAAAACATTCAACTTAATAATTTGTCCTGCCTGTAAAATGTGATGAGCTAGAGATGGAGAACTTATGGGAGTGGCCAAAGACTGGTCCAGCTTGAGATCCATGCCATGTGAAGGAACCTAAGCCTGACACTGCCTAGAGGGCCAGGAATCAGAGGCTAGATAGCCCAAAGACTTAGGATACAACCAAACATAATGGGCAAAAACAAAAGTCAATGAACTGATGCCTAATGATATTCTGCTTTACTTGTAGGCTCAGAACACAGCATAGTTGTCATGAGAGGTGCTTCATCCTGAAACTGTTGGGAGCAGATGAGACCTATATCCAAACAGTAGGCGGATCTCAGATCAGGAAGAGAGGGAGGAAGCATTATAGAAGACAGGGTCATTGACACTACAAGAAAACTCACAGAATCAACTCACTAGAGCTCTCAAATTGAACTGACAATCAGGGAGGCTTCATGGGTCTGACCTAGGTCTTCTGCATATATGTGTAGCTTGGTGTTCTTGTGGGACTTCTAACAGTGGGAATGGGAGTTGTCTCTGAACCTTTTGCTTGCTATTGGGACTCTTTTCCTTACACCGAGTTGCCTTGTCCATCCTTAATATGAGGGGAGGTTCCTAGTTCTGTTGTAACTTGATAGGACATGTTTGGTTGATACCCTAGGAAGCCTCCCCTTTTCTAAAAGGAATGGATCTGAGGAAGAGGTGGAGGAGTGACTGGGAGGAGAAGCGGGAGGGGAAAGTGGAGTTGGGACGTAATATATGAGAGAAGAAGAAAGATCTGAACATCTAAAACAGTGGTTCTCAACTTGTGGGTCATGACCCTTTGAGGGGTTTGTACGTCAGATATTTACATTACTATTCACAACAGTAGCAAGATTACAGTTACAAAGAAGAAACAAAATAATTTTATGGTTGTGGTCCCCACAACACGAGGAACTGTATTAAAGGGTTGCAGAATTAGGAAGGTTGAGAACATCTGATCTAAAAGAATTCAGTGATGAAAATACTCATTGCTGAATATGGTACACCTACACTGGCATAGTTAAAACCCCTTCTGAGTTTTTACATCAAATGTATAAACAAGTGAGTCAGTCATTGGATCCTTGTAAAAAGCAAACACAGAGCAAAGGCACACCCGTGAGCACACTTAGCTGACCTATGATCTTGGCTTTGGAAATTAAAGTCCAAGCCTGAAAAGGGAAACTGCACCTAGGACATTTACACAGTAACATTTAAGATTCAACACAAAACAGTCACCAAAAATACAGTTAGAACAAAACTCCATCTGCTAGAATAGGAAGTCAACAAGAAACTCTCTCCAGCTTTTGGGTGGATGAATGACAAAGCAAATAACTAACAACAAAACAGGTCAACTTGTGGGGTAATGGTACCAATACACTCATAAAAATCCACATCATTTGATTTTCCTTGTTTTCCCTTTATTTGATGGCTGGTAATGGTGTGCAGACTCTAAAGTGGGACACAGAGCTGGGCTTTGCCCACTCCATCTCTTTTCCTGCTGACTGTAGATCAGAATATATAACTCTCAGCCACCTCTCCTATACCGTATCTGCCTGGTGATGCTTCCCACCATGACTATAATGGACTAAAGCTCTTAAACTGTAAGCCAACATTTTATAAGAGCTGTCATGATGATGGTGTCTCTTCACAGAAACAAAACACTGATTTAGACATGTATCCTCTTGATCTTCAGTTTTCTGATTATTTTACCTTAGGTTTCAAGTATTATATTGAATATATAGACAGTATGGTCAGTCTTCCTGATTTAAATGAAAATGCTTTGAATTTCTCTCCATTTAGGTTAATGCTGGATGTGGGTTTGTCATAAATGGCCTTCATTACATATAATATCATGTCCCTTGTATTCTTAGTCTCTCCAGGACTGTTATCAGGAATGGGTGTTGGGTTTTGTCCAAAGACTTTTCTGCATCCAAGGACACAATCATGTGAGGCTTTGTTTTTTGTTTATAGAGAGGATTATACTGACTTATGTATATTGAATTATTCCTGAATCTCTAGAATGAAGCCTACTTGATCATAGTGAGATTTTCTTTATACTTCTTGGATTCGGATTACAAATATTTACTTGAAAATTACTGCATCTATATTCATAAACAAAATTGGTCTCTAAGTCTTTTTTATTTGGCCTTTGTGTCATTTACGTATCAGGTTAATTGTGGTCTTGTAAAACAAATTGTTAAGAGTTCTTTCAGTTTGTTTCTTGTTGAATAATTTTAGGAGTATTGGCATTAATTCTTCTTTGAATACCTGGTAGAATTCTGTCCTAAAACCATCTGGCCATGAACGGTTTGGTTAGGTGATTTAATGATAGCTTCTATTTTATAAGGAATGTTTAAATGACTTACCTAATCCTGATTTAACTTTGGAATTTGGAATACAACAAGCAAATCATCCCTTTCTTTTAGATTTTACAGTTGATGGTGTGCAGGTTTTTTAACTATGTTCTTATTTCCTCTGTGTCTGCTGTCAAGTTATTTTGGCTAAGGACTTCTCCATACTATTGATTTTTCTAAGAGAATCAACTTTTGTTTCCTTGTTTCTAATTTATTGATTTCAGCCCTGAGTTTAATTATTTCTTGCTGGCTACTGCCTGTGGGTCTTTTCCCTTCCTTCCTCCCCCGACTCCCTTTTTTTTTTTTTTTCATTTTAGAGCTTTCAGGTGTGGCATTAAGTAAGTTTAAGCTTTCCAATCTTTTTGTGTAAGCACTCAGCACTCAGTTCATTAGTTCTCAACCTGTGAATCAGGATCCCTTTAGGAATCTAATAGCTCTTTCACAAGGTTGCATATAAGACATCCTGCATATCAGATATTTATATCACAATTCATAACGGCAAAATTATAGCTATGAAGTAGCAATGAAAATAATTTTATGGCTGGGGTCATCACAATATGAGGAACTGTATTAAAGGGTCACTATATTAAGACGGTTAAGAATGAATGACTTAGTCTATGAGCTTCTCTCTTAGAACTGCCTTCCTTTTTGTCCCATAAGTTTGGACATACTTTTATTTTCACTCAATTTTAAAATGTTTTAAATTTCATTTTATGTCTTATTTTTCATTTATTAGTTATAAAGGCTCCATGTGTTTAGAAATTTTCTGTTGTTGTTGATATCCAACTATAATCCTTAGTGGTCTCATAGGATGTATTGTTACTTTAATTTTTTTGTATCTATTCTAGCTTGCTTTGTTTTCAAGTATGTGGCCAATTTTGGAGAAAGTTTCATGAGCAGAAAAGAAGGCGGCTTATTCGTTTGTGTTTGGGATAAATGTTTTGTAACAACCTGTTAGATCCATTTGGATTATGGTGTCATTTAGGTCAGCATTTCTGTTTAGTTTTTCTCCTGATAGTCTGCCTATTGGCAGGAGTGAGGTACTGAAGACTACAACCACTGTTTGAAGGTTAGTAAGTGATGTTAGTTGTAGTTTCTTCTGTGAAACTGGGTGCTGTGTGTGCATATATCCTCTTGGTGGATGTTCCCTTTGCCGAGTGTCCCTTCCAGTCTCTTCTGATTAGTTTTGTTTGAAGTCTATTTTGTCAGCTATTAAGATGGCTACAATGGCTTGCTTCTTGGTTCCTTTAGCTTGTAATATGCATTTACTCTGAGGTAATGTATATCTTTAAGGTGTTTCTTATATGGAGCAAGATGGATCCTGTTTTCTAATCTAATTTGTTAGACAATGTATTTTTACTGAGGAAATTATTGACCTTGAGAGTTATCATTGCAATGTTTGTTGATTCCTATTATTTTGCTGTGATGTGATTTTCCTTCAGTCCCTTTGATTCACTGGTCTGGGATTAGTTACTTCTTGTGTTTTCAACATTTCTGAGGAATGTTGTTAACTTTTTCAGGCTTAAGTTTTCCTTCTGGTGTCTTCTGTATAGCTGATTTTGAAGATTGGTACTGCTTAATTTTGTGTTATCTGGAATGCCTTTCTCCATCTAGTGGTTGAAACTTCTGCTGGGTATAGAAATCTGGGCTGGCATCTGTGGTGCTTTAGTTTGTCAAATATCTATCTGTTAATCTAGATCTGGTTTTGTATGCTTTTTGGTTTTTTGCCTCAGTAGCTTTAAATTTTTTATTTTTCTTTATTTTAGTTTTGATTATTGTGTCATAGTAACTTTCTTCTCATGTCCAGTCTATCAGGTATTCTGTATACAACTTGTACCTTGATAGGTATTGCCTTCTTTTAGTCAGGGATATTATTTTTTTTCTTTTTTGGCTTTACGAGACAGGGTTTTTCTGTATAGCCCTGGATGTCTTGGAACTCACTCTGTAGACCAAGCTGGCCTCAAACTCAGAAATCCACCTGCCTCTGCCTCCCAAGTGTTGGGATTAAATGCATGCACCACCACCGCCTGGCTTAATTAGGGAAGTTTTCATCTTTATTTTGTTGAAAATATTTTCTGTACCTTTTACTTGGCTTCCTTCTCCTTCCTCCATTCCTATTATTATTAGATTTAGTCTTTTCATAGTGTTTCAGATTTCCTGGATGTTTTGTGCTTAGATTTTTTTTTTTTTTATTATTTAACATTTTCTTTAACAGAGGTATCCATTTCTTCTACCTTCAATGCCTGATGTTTCTTTTTTATCTTTTGTATTCTGTTGTTGATGATTTCATTTAGCTCCCTAAATTATTAATTTCTAGTTTTACCTCATTTGGAGCTTTCTTTAGTGATTCAATTTCCACTTGCAGGTTTTGAACTTTTTTCTTCATTTTATTCCAATATTTGTGTTTTCATAGAGTTCATGAAATGGCTTCATTCCTATACTCTTTGAGGTCCTTGAACATTTTTACAAAGGCTATTTTGAAGCCCTTGTCTTTTGCTTCACCTATGTACTGGTTATAGGCTGTATGGTATGGAGTACTAAGTCCTTCAAAGGAATGGTAGCTGATGGTTCAAGTCAGAACTTCTTTCTAGGTTTTGGAAGCTGACACTTAAGAATAAAGATGAGCTAAAAGAGGGGTGCTGTGGGGGTTCACAGAAGGAAAAATAACTGAGTCTGGAAAGAGAATCTGTGGAGTCCCCAGGGAATAGAGGAAAAGAGCTGCTACAGGGAGTCTGCTATAGGACTGGGGATGCATTAGGGAATGTCTAAGTCACAGGACGACTCTATCTGTATGCCCTTAGTTTTTAAACAGATGCTTATGAGATGGCATAGATTTACATCAGAGAGGAACACTCTAGCAGCCACAGACTTGGCAGAGGCCTGAAATCAGCATGCATGGGCTTCACCTAAGAAGCATACCTGCACCGAGCACAGCATGCACCCAGGTTTCCAACTCTCACGGGATCTTCAGTTTCTCCTGTAACTACAGCCACCTATCACTTTCAGGCAGTGTAGAGAAAGAAAAAAAAGAAAGACCTTCCATGTGCTTAAATCCTTTACAAGCATGATTTTGTTACCATATATATAGGAAGGCCAGAAAAATTGTTTACATAAATCAAGAACTCCCTTGAAAACAAAACATGAAAACCTACCTCTGTCTCTGTACATACATATTGATAAGTAATATTCACAGGCCTGTGATATTTCCTTAATTCTGAAATGATGGTAAGAATACGATGCATTCCATGAATCTTAAATAGTTTTGTCCTTGCATAGTTTATATAAGTCTATCTGAAATTTAAATTTCCTCTAATGCCAAAAATTCCATTATGGTGGCCAGTATTTAATTTTTTTTTTTTTCGAGACAGGGTTTCTCTGTGTATCCCTGGCTGTCCTGGGATAGGACACTGTAGAGCAGGCTGGCCTCAAACTCAGAAATCCACCTGCCTCTGCCTCCCAAGTGCTGAGATCAAAGACGTGCACCACTACTGCCCGGCTAGTATTTAATATTTTAATAATGATAATTGCATAGATTTTTCACCAATTCCAGTTAAATTTCTAAATATAGTCTAAGTGAACCTAATACTTTAATTTGTATGAAATAAGGACTAATTGTCCCTCATCCCCAAAGTTTAAATGTTCCTCGTGCTGAAGGGTTTTCTTGGGAGTCAGTGTTCATTCTTCAGTTCTTGCTCCTGGCAGAGTTTATACTCTTTGCATAGGCAATGACTCATCCATGACAAGAACAGAACTAACGATGTATGTGACATATTCCTAAGTAAATGGGAAGTGACATTTGAGTTTGCCAAACATGGATAGAAACCTGAAAAGAGAATTAGGCACACACAGTTTTAGAGAAGTAACAAAAACAAGGATGCTTGTTTACAAACTTGAATCTAGTCAAAGTTTGAAATACCAGACAGCAGGAAAGGAACTGGGTTAGATTTCAACCACTGATTTACCCAAAGTTAAACTAATTACCAAAGCAAACTAGATACTGGTAATTCAGAGCCAAATAAAAACTAGTAAAATATAAGATATCTTAGTTGACAATATTTCAAAGTACAGAAATTGAGTATTTGCTACTTTTCAAATATAAAAACAAATTATTTAGGTTAAGCAACATATCTTATAACTGGGGCTCCAAAAGAGCAAAACCTGTTATTATTTAGTGGTTAACAACTATCAAGGCCTTATTATATAGAAGGTAGCAAGCTAAGCAATACATACAGACACGTATGCAATCACAAAAATCTCCTGAATTCTTTTAAAACTGTATGCAGCAGAGAATATTGCTTCTAACTTTGAAAAAGGTAATCCAATTTCTCAAGCAAGTTAGGTAAAGTGTCTAAGTCAAAGCACATTGAAGGTGAGAAAGCTGAGAGGCATACTTCACCTATCTAATATCCCTATGGTGCATGCTTTCAAAGATATTATAATCCCAAAGGAAGATAAGCTTAAGCCAGTAAGGGAGACTTCAAAGCTTTTCTAGCTAGATAAATTATGCTGCATCTCAATGGTGTTACAGTAGTTATTATTTCATCAAGCTAACAGAAAATAGAATTAATTAGAATTAATAGAATTAAATAGAATTAATAGAATTAAATAGAATTAATAGAAAGTTTCACTTATAAATTTAGAATCCAAGAACATTATCAGACTATCAATTCACTCTTATAAAACTGTTACTAAACTGCAATAGCTATGATTCATACACAAGCTGATCAAGACCTGTGGAGTAAGGCAGTAAGCAGCTCCTCTCCATGTTCCCTGCATCAGCTCCTGCCTCTAGGTTTCTTCCCTATTTGAGTTCCTATCCTAACTTCCTTTGATGATGGACAGTGCCATGGAAGTGTAAGCCAAATAAAACCTTTCTTCCCCAGGTGGCTTTAATAATGGTGTTTTGTCACTATAACATACTCTCTAAATAAGATAAATCTACTTCCTAAAAATATTTTATCAAAACACAGTGTCAACCTGGTCAGAACTGGCATACAACTCTGAAACCACAGACTTAAAGATGTCAAAGGAACATGGTCGTTCAGTTTTCTCTCTTGTGTCTCAATTAGCTGCTTTTAATTTGCCACTAACCTCCTGGAAAAGGAAATTCATTATGGATACAAAGGAAGTTTCTAGAAGAACTGAGCATAGAATATAACCATTTATACTGTCTCTCCTTATTCAAAAAGTAAGTTAAAATGTAAATGTATTAGTCAGGGTTCTCTAGAGTCACAGAACTTATAGTCTCTATATAGTAAGGGAATTTGTTATGATGACTTATAGTCTGTAGTCCAACTCCCAACAATGGTCAGCTGTGAAAGGGAAGTCCAAGGATCTAGTAGTTGTTCAGTCCCCACAAGGCTAATAGATTCTAACAGATGTGCTGGCAAAGTAAATGTGAGCAGGCAAAGAAGTGCGAACCATCCTACTTCCAACGTCCTTATGTAGGTCTCCAGCAGGTGTAGCCCAGGCTGACCCTGAACTCAAGAGATCTCCCTGCCTTACTCTGCTGAGATTCATAGCCACTATGCCTCAAGATCTCCATGCCAAGATCCAGGTCAGAAACTTATTATCTCCCAGCCTCAAGATCTGGATCACAGGTGAGCCTTCCAAATCTGGATTGTAGTTCATTCCAGATGTAGTCAAGGTGACAACCAGGAATAGCCATTACAATCCACTCCTTGTCAACTTGAAACAAATAATATTTCATGTCCACATGAAACAATAGCAAGATTCTATTACGCCCCCCTGGGGTACCCCTGGCCGGCAAGGGATGGGGGGCTGGAGATATCAAATCCTTCTCGGTCAGCTTTGAATGCGAGTACCTTATTTATTTATCTTTCTTTCTTTAAGGGTTAGCCACAAAAGGGGAGGGGAAACAAAACATACAATTTGTTACAAGAAGAGGGGAAGAGAACAGCCGTCACTCTGAATGTATTATCTCTAAGTTTTTGAGTCTGAATAATTCCATGCCAGCAACACAGAGGAAGATCCTAAGGGCTTTGGTCTTATAGCCCTGAAATAAAAATGTCTTGAAAATTGCTCAGCCTAATCTAAACTAACCTAGCCTAAGCCCTACCTAGCCAAGTCTGCTAAGACTACCACCCAAGCCTCCCGAAATGGCAAAATGCCATGCAAACTGCTCTGAGGCCAAAAGCCTCGGGGCAGGAAAAAATGATTTTAAAGAGCTAGGATCCACCCTCCACCCAAAGCCCTCCAGGCAAGACTGCCTTGATCTGCTTTGGAACTGGCCCCTATTTATAGGGCTTCTATAATTTATTCAACTGTCAATTGCTAAGAGCTTTCTGATTGGCTGACATGAAGTGCCTGCCAGTTAAACTGACGTTTGGGTACACTGAGACCCTCTCTCAAAGGGGCAGCTCCCCACAGTTCCCCCTTTCCTTTTTATTCAAATATTGAGTGGCAATCAGCGCTTCTATCAAGCAGGTGCATCAGGTCAAAAAATTTTTTCCAAGCTAAGTCATCAAGCCCTTTACTGAGCACACACGCAGTGCAAGCAGGGTAAGCTAGCATTCCCTGTTGGCGTGGCCTCTGCTTTAGGCGACTGGCTTGCTTGAGTTCTTAGTACCTTAGCACACATAGCTGAATTAAGAAGCAAGCACACTCAAAAGACGCATTCTCACTCTACCAGGTGCAATGGGATATATCCCTCTGGGTGCAAGAGCTGAGATGGCCTCGTCAAACATTGTTAGGGGTTACTGCTTTAAGAGCAATCATCCAAACATGCAGAAACTGTAACTCTAACAGCTACAGTCATCATTCTAACAGTTTGGCAAGTGAACAAAAGACAAAGCACATTAATGTCAGCCAAGCCTACTCACAGCTAATGTTCCAATTCCTGTCCATTCCTTTAAAGTCCAATATTGGAAATAGAGTCCTGGAAACAGTCCTTCAAAGTCCAGCAACGGCAATAGAGTCCTGGAAACCGTCCTTCAAAGTCCAGCAATGGCAATAGAGTCCTGGAAACCGTCTGGCTCTCTGCGTCTCCCTCTCTCGGGGTCCTCTCGCTGAGGCTCCATCTCCTTCTCCTCAAGGATGCTGCACGTAGGAGTCTTCCTGCTGAGGTTCCATTTCTTTCTCTCTAGGGATGCTGTCATCTTTTATCTTCCTCACGAGACGTTCAGGCACCCACACTGGATCTTGTTGATTTTGTGGAAAGACACAAACAGAACCCCTTGCCCATACCAA
>JADRCC010237329.1:0-14222 GCA_019843855.1 Hylomyscus alleni
CTCAGGGACTCAACCACCAACCAAGGACTATACATGGTGGGACTGATTGTTCTGGCAGCATGTGTATAGTAGAGGATGGCCAAGTTGGTCATCAATGGGAAGAGAGGCCCTTGGCCATGTGAAGGTTCTGTGCCCCAGTGTAGGGGAATGACAGGGCTGATAAGTGGGAGAGGGTGGGGTGGCAGGCATGTGGAGGGGGGAGGCAACAGTGGTTTGTTCTTGTTGTCTTTGTTTGTTCATTAAAAAGAAAAAATAAATTAAAAAAAAAAGAAATGCAAAGAGAAAACACGAAGCCAAGTTGTGTCCCAATCAAGGCTCCATTTTACTTAGAATAAGCTAGGGTTTTTATAGTCACAGGAGAAACCGAAACCAAGTCTCTAGATTACACTGCAAAGAAGGTTCAGGTGCCAAAGTCCCCAGGTTCAGAAGATCTTCAGTCGGCTGGCGTACTCAGGCTGTGGGCGTGCTCAGGAGGCTTCTTCAAAGACTAACCAACAGTCAACGGAGAACATCTGTCTTAGCTCCCAGGTGTTAGCCTCCAAGCAGAGGCTTCTAGAAGTCCAATGGATGAAGTGAAGGGGGGAAGGTAACAATCTACCTTTTCATGTTGATTTCACAAGGGACTACAGTTGAGTAATTTCAGGAGTTTTAAAGATATTTTGAACCTTGGGCTTTTGAAGACGCTTGAGACTTACAAACCATGGAAACTTTTGAAGTTGGACTAAGCATATTTTTTGCATTATACTGTAGTTTTAACCCTATGGTACCCAGGTAAAAGACTGTGGTAGTTTGAATAAAAATGGTCTCCATAGACACATATGATGTAATGACATTATTGGTTGGTATGGCCTCTTGGAGTAGGTGTGGCCTTGTTAGAACAAGCATTTCACTGAGGTTGGACTTCGAGACCTCAGATGCTCAAGCCAAGAAGAGTGTTACTGCTTATGGATGCAGATGTAGAACATTCAGCAATATGTCTGTTTGGAAGACCCCCATGCTTCCCACCATGCTGACAATGGACTAAACTTCTGAATTGTGAGCTAGCCCCAATTAAGTGTTTGTTTGTTTTATAAGAGTTGCTGTGGTCATGATGTCTCTTCTCAGAGGTATAAGCCCTAACTAAGGCAAGGCATCTTACTCTTTTGCCTTCTCTAGAGACTCTTTTACTTCTGCTGGTTTGCACAGTCCAGTCTTGAAAAGGTGGTTTGTATCTAGTCTTATAGTAACTTATCTTGCCATGATATCCCTGTGAGCCTTGAAATTTTCTGAAGGGAAACATAGAAATAGTGGACATGGGGAAGAGGCCATATAATGGGCATGGAAGGAATAGGGAGAGGGGAGAATTTCATATATTTTATGAGAGAAGAATAAATAACAAGAAACTAAATAAAACTTGAAATATATGAAAATGTCTATTATTATCTGAACCCAAAACACCCTTTTTGTTTATTTTAATGACACTTTTTGAAATTTCTTTTAAACTTAAGACTTGGAAAGGACAGCCTCCAAAGATGCTGCTTTGGTCCAAGGGTCTCGGCATGAGTCTCAAATGTTTGTGGAGTCTTTTTCCCACAGGTGTAAGCAGGACAAAGCATCCCCTTTTCAATAAACTGAGTATAGCACAAAAGATAGTTAGGTCAGGAAACCTGGCTTCCGTCCCCCCTTGCACATTCTCCTTGATACTTCTCTCTCTCTCTCTCTCTCTCTGTCTGTCTCTGTCTCTCTGTCTCTGTCTCTCTGTCTCTGTCTCTCTGTCTCTGTCTCTTTCTCTCTCTCTCTCTCTCTCTGTCTGTCTCTCTGTCTCTCTGTCTCTCTCTCTCTCTCTCTCTCTCTCTCTCTCTCTCTCTCTCTCTCTCAGTTTTTCAAGACAAGGGGTTTCTCTGTGTAGCCCTGGCTGTCCTGGAACTCACTCTGTAGACTAGGTTGTCCTCGAACACAGAAATCTGCCTGCCTCTGCCTCCCAAGTGCTGGGATTAAAGACATGCGCCACCACCTCCCAGCTGGATACTTCTCTTTTAACTGATTTCTGAGGCTAGTTTTCATGGTATAAGGTGACCTATGGGTATGAAAGTAGGTTTATGTACCAAGAGTCTAATGACTTCTAACCATAACCGGGAAAGGTCTGAAATTTACTCCAACCTGCATGAAAATAACTCCTCATTAGAATATATATATGTGTGAATCTGCTTTCTATCAGATCCTTATTCTATTCAGATTTGACAGGATATCTACTAGAGTAGACATTCTGAGTGCATTCACATGTGACAACAAGAAAACCCAATTCTGGAGACTAAAATTACAGAGCAATTAGTCGAGTTGTTATGACTAATATATTAAGTAATATGCCATTATGATAGATTTGACTTCTGGCTTAAATAATTTTAGAGGATTTACTCATGACCTTGTTCATTAAAAATATGTAAAAAGTCTTTCATGGTTTTAAACGATCAAAATACATTATAGATATATATTTAATTATCTGTGAAACTATAAATTTGTATAATTAGAATGTGTTAACAAAACTAAATTGGATGGTCTGGAAAACATTCAAAAATAAAATAAACAAAACCATGTCACTTTCAAGATATCATATATTTAAATAAATTGTTAAACAATTGAATTTAAAATTTATATTCTTTAAATATCCTTTGTCAATATTTTGTTTGTT
The DNA here is from genome assembly GCA_019843855.1 of Hylomyscus alleni. Lineage (NCBI taxonomy): Eukaryota > Metazoa > Chordata > Mammalia > Rodentia > Muridae > Hylomyscus > Hylomyscus alleni. The sequence goes on from JADRCC010237329.1 coordinate 2,669, forward strand.
TCTTTCTTCTTTCTACACCTGCTGCTAAAATTATCTTTCAACTGTTAACAAGATATTGAATTATTATCTCTGGTAAAACCTTTGTTTACTTTCAATTATTATTTTTTATTTGTGACAACTTAAAGCAAATATGACATCACTATTTGTAAAGTACTAATAATTAAGTCTCCTGGTACTTATGACAATTTTTTTCAAATACCAGCTATCTCAAAACATAGACATAAGAATGTCAGGCATTCCAGTATCTTCTGGGATGTCCCTTCATGTGGAAGACAATTTATTTCAAACAAGCTAAATGTACAGCACTCTGGGAAGCTGAAATAGTCTTATTTTTCTCTTAATAGAATCAACAGAGACTCAATTTTTTTTTATTGTTTTTATTCGATTCACTGAGGTATTCATTCTAGGAATGAAAATATAAATATAAATTGAAAATACTGAGCGGTTTTACAAATAATAAGCCCCTTTTTGAGTACAGCCTTTAAATCTGCAGTACAATAGTGCTAACAGACTAAAGAAAAATGCAACAGTGTACCGCTTTACTTTTAAAAAGCTGCTTCATAGACCACAGACAGGAACAAATCCATTTCTGTAATTTTCAGAAACACAAAAGCATTTATTCTCTTTATTCTTATTTTGTCCTGGGTTGAGTCTTTTTTCTCAGCTGGAAGGATGCTGTTTACTTTTTGCAGACACTGACATTCTATCATTGCTTTTAATCTTTGCACTGAAGTCTAGACTTCTAAAGTTGAAAAGATGCTTCCTTCCCTGGACAAGAAGGAGATCTCCTGAACGCAGGCAACTCTATCTCAGTAAGTCCATACTTCTCAACTTCTTTGTTAATGGGGCTTTGAGAGCCTGCATAAACCTTCATGTTTCACATAGTTCCTTCTGGCTCAGAAGGGAACAGGAAATGTGAGGATGACATGACAAGTCCCACCTATCATCTTGCATATAGGAAATCAAAGTAATTCAGAATCTGAGTCAAAAAAGGAAGAAATTTAACATAACTAATTTTAGAAAAGAAAATTTAACAGTGTAAATTTGAAGTTAGGCATTTTTATTCAGCCTTTCCATAATAAAACTTTTGTCAATAGGCACAATAGGCTGTTGTAGGGGCTTTAAACAAAAATTATTTCCTTTTCTAAAGCTTTGGATACTTTTACAAAAACTTACTGAATAGTTCCGTATATAAAACAAGAAAATTGGTACTCTTTCAAATCCTTTCTACTAGAAAGAACATTGAATTTTCATTTAACAACACAAGGATTTGGTACAAAAAGTTTGTTAATAAAATGATACTTCTCTTGCATATTGGCTCTCAGAAAAGATTGAAAAATCTCAAAAAAAAAGAAAGAAAAGAAAAAGGAAAGCTATCAAATAGAAGCAGAATTGCAGACATATACTGAGCTGAAAGAGCATCTCAGTGGGTAGCAAGTGAGTATCACCTACAACAAGCTCTAGCTTTGATCTCCACAAGCAAATAAAAGCAGAACCAGCTGAGAATGATTGCCATCCCAGCATTCAGAGGTAAAGAGGGTGAGATAAAGAGCTGAGTATTAACCAAAGCTATATAGAGAATTTGAAGATTTTCTTCATGAGACCATCTCAAAACAACCACCACAACAAAATAAATAATTAGGAGGTAATAATAAGTTTGAGATTTCTTCATTTAAATGTAAGCACAAGCCCTATACGGAGATACTGTATTTACATCCCACAGAAATAGAAGACAGCAAACATTAAAATTATTTTCTCTTTTCTTCCATACTTCCCAGCTCCTTCTACCCACCTCTGTCTCTCCCAAAATCCACTCGCATCAGTCTCCTCTTCAAAAATGAGCAGACCTCCAAGAGATGGCAGCCAAACAAGACAAAACAAGGTGCAATAAGACAAGTCAAAAGTTCTTCTATGAAGGCTGGACAAGGTAACCCAACAGGAGGAAAAGAGTCCCAAGAGTAGACAAAAAAGTCAGAAATACAACTGCACCACTGTTAGGACTCCAACAAAAATACCAAGGTAAGAAAAACAATCTATACACAGATTGCATGTGCAGAGCAAGGCAGGACCTATGCTTAACTTTTTCAGTCTCTGTGAGCCCATATGAGCCCTCCTTAGCGGTTCAGTGGGCCATGTCCCCCTGGTGTCCTCCATATCCTCTGACACACACAATGTTTTCTCCCTGCTGTTTCACAGGGTTCCCTGAACTCCAAGGGGAGGGACCTGATGATGACCTCGAGTTTAGACATCATAATGTCTGGTTGTTACTCTCTAAACCCGCTCTCATTTTACTGCCAAATAATGTTTGTCTGACAATGAGTGGAAAAGGTCCTACCTATGGGTATAGCAGATATCATTAGAAATCATTTCATAGATTTTTGTTCCCATTGTGTTTATATCTACCCTATATTCCTGGGTTATGCAATCTCTGGTTCCTAGCCATTCAGACAGTGTAACCCATTGTACTGACTTCTCCTTGTGGAGACATCAGGTTAAATAAACATTGGGGAGCCACACCCACAAGTTCTGTACCATTATTTCCCCAGTTCATCTTGCAGGCTGGACAGAGTGTAGGTTGAGGTTTTAGGCTATGTTGGTATCCAGATTTCTCCTTCAGTAACCTGAAGAATACTTTATTCTGCCAAAGAGATTAGGAAGTAGGGTAAAGACACCAGGTTACATTCTATGAGGTGCGTGGATGCTATCCTTAGCATTGGGACAAACTGACAGGCTTCAAAGAGAGACTGTCATAGCACCACCCTAGGTTGCTTAAGGATCTTGACTGGACGCCCAAGAACAAAAATTCAACCTAATGAACCTAGTCACAATACTGAAAGTCTTCTGTGGCTACAAAAGATGGACAATTCAGATTTTGTATATAACATTACTAGGAATATTCACTAATGTTGTCCTTTTAGATTCCAGGAAGTTTCTACTGCACTAGATTTCCACACCAACCCCTACATGATCCCCAATTGCAACTATCTGTCTGTTTCTCACTGCATTTTCTCCAACCATGACACTCCACCTGATTTCTTCCTTCTTTCCCAAACTGTCCCCAGTTATCCTGGTAAGTCTATTCTCATTCTGCTTTTAAGAAAGATCCATGCTTCCCCACTGTAGTTGTCATTCTAACCTAATATCTCTGTGTCTATGGGTCATAGCTTGATTAGTATTTACCTAACAGCTAATATTTACGTTCAAGAAAATACATACCAAATTGTTTTTCTCAGTTTGGGTTACATCACTCAGCATTATTTTTTCTAGTGAATTTCATTTGCCTGCACAGTTTGTGTCATGTTTAGACTATTGAATAATACTCCATTGTGTATATGTATACTATTTTCTTTCCCCCGCCCCTCCCCACTATTTTCTTTATCAGCTCTTCACTTGAGAGACATCGCAGATGTTTCCAAAATCTCTGGTTATTGTGAATAAAGCTAAAATAAATATAATTGAACAAATGTCCTTGTGGTAGAATGGCACACCCATTGGATACATACACAAGAGTGTTAAATTTGTTTCATGAGGTAGTGATTCCCAGTTTTCTGAGAAACCACTATAATGATTTGTATAATGGCTTTACAATCTTGAACTCCTACCAGTAATGGAGGTATGATCCCCTTGTTCTACATCCTCACTTGTATGATTGATCTTAGCTATTATGTCAGATGTAAAATGAAATCTCAGAGTTATGTTGATTTACATTTCCCTGGTGGCTGACATTGAACATTTCATTAAGTGTTTCTAAGTCATTTGTTATTCCTCTATTGAGAATTCTCTGTTAAAATATGTACCCTATATCATTAGTTGGATGATTTGGTTCTTTGGTATTTAAATTCTTGTGTTCTTTATCTGTTTTGGATATTAGTCATATATACCATATAGAGTTTGAATAATACTGTTTCCCATTCTCGACTTTCTCTTTTTCTGATTGATGTTGCCATTTACCTTACAGAAGATTTTAAGTTTCATGAGATCCTATTTCCCCACATATTCTTCTATTAGGTTCATTGGATCTGCAATTATATTACAGGCTTTGGCCCACTTGGACTTGAGTTAGTACAGGGAAATGAAGATGGATCTATTTGAATTCTTTTACATCAGAAACCTATTTGATAAGCATTATTTGTTTAATTTACTTCCTTTTTTTCCAGTGTGTATTTCTGTCTTCTTTATCAAAACTAGGTACATATATACATGTAAATTTTTGTATCAGTCTTCAATTCAATTCCAGTATTTATTTTTATGCCAATACCATTTTTATGGAGACAGTCTTGAACCTGTAGATTGTCTTCTTCTTTTGGTAGCAAGGACATTTTATAATGTTAATCCTAACAATATGTAAGGATAGGAGATTTTTCTACCTTCTTAAATCATATTTAATTTTGTTCTTCAGAGACTTGAAGTTTTATGGTGTTTAGTTAGAGTTACCTAAGATATATTTTTTTAAAAAAACTAGAAGATAGCAAGCCATTTTGCTGAAAGTGTTTATCAGATAAATTTCCTTAAATGAGTTCTTAGGGTTATTCATTCATACTATTATATCATCTGTGAAAAGTAATATTTTGACTTCCTTGTTTTGCAATTTGTGTCTCCTTGATAAACTTCAGTTATTATATTTCTGTAGCTAAAACTTCAAGTCCTATATTGAACAGATATGGAAAGAAGGAGCAACTTTGTCTTATTCCTTAGCTTAGAACCTTGAATATCATGAAAGAAAATTTAAGATCTTTTATGTCATTAAAAATATGTAGCGGAGGATAGCCTTATCTGGCTCAATGGGAGGAGAGGCCCTTGTTCCTGTGAGGCTTGATGCCCCAGTGTAAGGGAATGCCAGGATGTTGAGGTAGGAGTGGGTGGGGGAGTGGGTGGGGGAGCATCCTCATAGAAGCAGGGAGAGCAGAGATAGGATGGGGGTTTGGGGAAGGGAAACTGAGAAAAAGGATAATATTTGAAAAGGAAATAAAATATCCAACAAAAATTAAAAATACAAAAGTATACATTTGCATAATTTTTAAGTAATCTAATTTCAGCTTTCATGATGCTAATAAATATCATACAAATAGATTTCATAAATAATAACAGAAAAAATATAAGTCAGAATTAAGGAAAATTCTCTGCCTTTTCAATACAACATTCTGGCAAGTGAATGAATATACCAAAACTTATTCACAAATTTGTTAATTATTTTAAACAGATTCCAATTACAGTTAATTTAACGAAAAATATAAAATATATTTAATACAGTATCATTAGCTAGGGCTTCTTTTGCTGTGATAAAACATGTTGACCAAAAGCAACATTAGGATAATATGGTTTATTTCATTTTATATCTTTTATTTCATCATCCATGACGATTAGTATGCAAAGTCAGGCAGGAGCAGAGTAACAGGAGGTGATACAGAGGCAACTGAGCAGTGTGGCTTACTGGCTTGTTCTCCATTATTTGCTCATTCAGTTTTCTTATCATACTCAGGACTACCAGTCTGTTCAGATACCTGTAATCACAGCTGCACATATTCATACACAAATACACATAATTTAAAAAATATATTTTAAACACCCTAAGCCAGAAATAAGTATGAAAGAAAATGAAATGACACGCAAAATAATAAAAAAAAGACAAAATTAAAAAAATTGCTTGCCAAAAATTTTTTGGATGAATTATTAAACACAATAAACAATTCATTTAAAATAAAATACAAAGGTCATCAAATAGATTTTTGAATATTACTAGGGTGTTTAAAAGTCACAAATCCTAATGTAAGTACTCAAAACAGAAAATTAAGAGTAAGAACAAAATGTTGCAAGACAATATTAGATACAATTTTCATGTTTTTATTTAAATTTTAGTCTAGCTTAATATTTCAAGTACTACAAATTTAAAGATCTATCAGTTAAGTTACCAAAATGATAGGAAAAATATTTTAAAGGATAAATTTAAGCTTTTTTTCTTTTTAACATAAAATATATTCTAAAATATAGTTTATATATAGACCAAAAATAACTAGCTTGGCTTATCATATATTTACATAATGTTCAGACAACTATGAGTGTTATATCTTTTTTGAAACATATAAAACAAGTATAAGAATTGAACATAGTTTACACTATAAGGATACATTTCAATTAATACCAGTAGTTATAAAATGCATGAAAGAAGAAATTTTATTTCCTTTTTCACTGGCATACTATAAGATGAAGACACATACCTGAAATATAGTACTCCAACAGGGTCATATAGACACAATGAAAGAGTAAATGGTGCCCAGGCAGTGGTGGCACAAGCCTTTAATCCCAGCACTTGGGAAGCAGAAGCAGGCAGATTTTTGAGTTCAAGGCCAGCCTGATCTACAGAGTGAGTTCCAGAATAGTCAGGGCTACAGAGAGAAACCCTGTCTCAAAAAAAAAAAAAAAAAAAAAAAAAAAAAAAAAAAAAAAAAAAAAAAGAAGGAAAGAAAGGAAAAAAGAAAAAGCAAATGACATTGAATTGAGAGTCTGATCTTAATATTTTGAATTTAATTTTCCATAAATAGGACTGCTTTCTCTAAACCATTGAGCTTATACTGGAGTGCCCTGTCAATCGTATCCTAGATCATGAATGATATTAACACATTTTTGGATAATTTATCTACATGATTTGTCTTGTGAATCTCTTTACCCAGAGATATAGCAGATAAGGCAAAACTAGAAATTGCACCTATTAATGTTGTGATCCCCAATATCAAGCTGCAGCAAATACTTTGTTTCTCCTGAGAATAAAAGTAGCTCTATGTAAAGTCATTGTACTGGAGTTGGAAAAGCATAAGCCAGTAACATGGAGGTCTCTTCTGGGCATCTGGCTGGAAATGATAGAAGAAAGATAAAGAATGTGAAGCCCAGTACATCTTCATGATAAAAGCCTTGAAAAGGATTTGAGGAAAAGATTAGTTGGAAGTTACCTTAATATAATACTGTATATGCTAATATTATCCTAAGAGCAGAAAATTTATCATTAAAATCATGAATGAAGCAGAGAGAGATATTGATTTCATTCATATGTTTGAATATAGTGCTTGAAGCACCAGTGATAAATATAAAAGATGCAAAACCACAAGAAGACTAACAGAGTCAACTAACCCTGAGAGTTCTCAGAGACTGTGCCACTAACCAAAATGCCTAAGGGAGAATTTTGCCCTGGAGTGAATCCTATGCTCTGGTTCCCACACAGTCAGCGCATACCCAGATGTATCTTGACCCTAGGAAGTCTGATATATCCAGGATCACAGTTCTGACACATCCAAAATCACAGGACTACAGACTTATAAGAGTGACAGGCTCCAGTCAGAGAAAAGAAGGCCAGTTAACATCAGAGATAACCAGATGGCAAGAGCAAGTGCAAGAACATAAGCAACAGAAACAAATACTATTTGACAACATCAGAACCCCAGTTCTCCCTCCAGAGCAAGCTCTCCAGACCCTAATACACCTGAAAAGCAAGATTCAGATTTAAAAATCTCATCTCACGAATATGATAAAGGACTTTAAGAAGGACATAAAATAATTCTGCTAAAGAAATACATGAGAAAACAGGTAAACTAGTAGAATCCCTAAAAGAGAAAACATATAAATCTCTTAAAGAAATACAGGAAAACACAGTCAAACCAGTGAAAGAATTGAACAATACCAGTATATGGAAATGGAAGCATTAAAGAAAACAGAAAGGGAGACAACCATGGAGATGGGAAACCTAGGAAAGAGAGCTGGAGTCACAGATGCATGAATCACCAACAGAGTATAAGAGATATAAGAGAGAATCACAGGTGTAGAAGATATGGTAGAAGACATTGACATAACAGTCAAGAAAAATACAAAAACCAAAAAAGCTCCTAACTCAAAACATTCTAGAAATCCAAGACACAATGAAAAGATGAAATCTAAGAATAGGTATAGAAGATAGCAAAGATTCCCAACTCAAAGGGCCAGTAAACATCTTCAACAAAATTGTAGAAGAAAACTTTCCTAATCTAAAGGAAGTGATGCCACAAACATACAAGAAGACAACAGAACACAAAACAGATTGGACCAAAAAGAAATCCCCCCATCATATAATAATCAAAATAGCAAATGCACAGAATAAAGAAATAATATTTAAAGTTGTAAGAGAAAAATGTTAAGTAACATATGAAGGCAGACCTATCAGAATTACTCTGGACTTCTCAATAGGACTCCAAAAACCAGAAGATCTTGGACAGATGTTATACAGACTCTAAGAGAACCAAAAAGTCAGTCAAGGTTATAATACTCAGCAAAACTCAACATTACCATAGATAGAGAAACCAAGATATTCCATGATAAACCCAAATTTAAACAATTTCTTTCCAATAATCTAGTCCTACAGAGGATAATAGAAGGAAAATTCCAACCCAAGGAGGAAAACTACACCCAACAAAACCCAAAAGATGAGACCCATGTAAACATAATTCCACCTCAAATAATAAAAATAACAGAAAGCAATAATTATTGGCCCTTACTATCTCTCAACAGCAAAGGGCTCAAGTTCCCAATAAAAAGACATAGGCTAACAGACTGGATATGTAGAGAGTATCCAGCTTTTTTTTAATTGGATATTTTGCTTATTTACATTTCAAATCTTATCCCCTTTCCTTTCCTGCTTTCCCCTCTACAACCTCCCTATCAAATCTCCCTCCCCCTGATTCTATGAGAGTGTTCCTCCACCCACCCACTCACTCTCACCTCACCACTCTAATATTCTCCTACACTGGGGCATCAAGCCTTCACAGGACCAAGGGCCTCTCCTCCCATTGATGCCAGATAAGAACCATCATCCTCTGCTACATATGCAGCTGGAGCCATGCACACCCCTTCGGCTCCTTCACTCCTTTCCCTAATTCCTTCATTAGGGTCCCCACGCTGAGTCCAATGGTTGGCTGCTAGCATCCTCATCTGTATTTGTCATGTTCTGGTAGAGCCTCACTGGAGACAGCTATATGCCTGGGTTTGGTGGCTGCATATATGATGAAAACAAGGTGGGGCAGTCTCTGGATGGCCTTTCCATCAGTCTGTGCTCCATACTTTCTCCCCATATTTCCTTTAGACAGGAACAATTCTGCATAAAAATTTAGAGATGAGTAGGTGGCCCCATCTCCCAACCAGGAGCATTGTCTAACCTCTGGAAATGGTCTCTACAGGTTCTTCCTCCCTTTGGGGGGCATTTCAGCTAAACTCATCCCCGTTGGGTCCAGGGAGCCTCTTACTTCCTAGCAACTTTCTGGTGGCTACCCCCAGTCCCACATTCCCCATGGCTAAACACATCTGTATAATTTATGACCCTCTGGATATCATCTGTGTCTCATCCCACACCTGATATTATCTCCCCTTTTGCCCTCCCCCTCATCTCATCCTCTCAAGTCCCTCCAACCCTCTACCTCCTTGAGTGTTTTTCCCCCTTCTAAGAAGGACTAAAGCATCCACACTCTGGTCTTCCTTCTTCTTGAGCTTCATATGATCTATAAGCTATATCATGGGTACTTTGACACAAGTGAGTATGTGCCATATGTGTTCTTTTGAATAGGTTACCTCACTCAGGATGATATTTTCTAGTTCCATCAATTTGCCTGCCAAATTCATGAAGTCATTGAATTTAATAGCTGAACTGTGTAAATGTACAACATTTTCCATATCCATTCCTCCATTCACAAATATCTGTGTTCTTTCCAGCTTTGGGCTATTATAAATAAGGCTGCTATGAACATAGTGTAGCATGTGAGATTGTTATGAGTTGGAACATCTTTTGTGGATATTCCCAGGAGTGGTATATTTGGGTTCTCAGGTAGTACTGTGTACAATTTTCTGAGGAAAGGCCAGACTGATTTCTAGAGTCATTGAACTGGCTTGAAAACTCTACATCCTTGCCAGCATCTACTGTCACCTGAGTTTTTGATCTTAGCCATCTGACTGGTGTGAGGAGGTCATTTTGATTTGCATTTACCTGATGAGTAAGGATGTTGAACATTTCTTTAGGTGCTTTTCAGCCATTCGAGTTTCCTCAGTTGAGAATTCTTTATTTATCTCTTTTCCTCATTTTTTGATAGAGTTATTTGCTTCTTTGGAGTCTAACTTCTTGAGTTCTTTGTATATATTGGATATTAGCCCTCTATCAGATATAAGATTGGTAAAGATCTCTTCCAAATCTCTTGGTTGCTGTTTTGTCTTATTGAAAGTGTCCTTCTCCAAAGGACCTTTGCAATTTTATGAGATCCCATTTGCTGAATCTTGATTGTTGTTTATCGTGTGTAGGACTTCTCTGGTGTAATTTTTGGGGTCACTTATTTATACTATCATATCATCTACAAATAGTGATATTTTGAACTCTTACTTTTCCATTTGTTTCCCTTTGACCTCCTTGTGTTGTTTAAATGCTTTGGGTGGGAGTTCTAGTACTATATTGAACAGATAGGCAGATATTGAGAGTAGGCAGCCTTGTCTAGTCCCTGATTTTACTGGGATTGCTTCAAGTTTCTCTCTTTTTTGTTTGATATTGGCTACTGGTTTACTGTATATTGCTTTTACTATGCTTACAGATGGACCTTGAATTCCTGATGTTTCCAAGACTTTTACCATGAAGGAAGGTTGAATTTATCAAATGATTTCTCAGCATCTAAGGAGATAATTATGTGGTTTTTTTCTTTGACTTTTTTTGTGTAGTGGATAATGTTGATGAATTTCCTTATTTTAATCCATTACTGATGACCCAGCTTTTTTGCTGCATACAGGGAAAACACTTCGGTGACAAAGGCTGGAAATTTTGTCCAAGGACATGGTCCCAAGAAACAAAATGTAGTAGCCATTCTAACATCCAATAAAATAAACTTTCAACCAAAATTTATAAAGAAAGATGGAGAAGTACACCACATACTCATAGAAGGAAAAATATTCAAGATAAACTCTCAATTCTGAATATCTATGTGGCATATGAAAGGGCACCCATATTTGTTAAAAAAAAATGTTGCTGAAGCTCAAAGTATGTCTTGAACCTCACATAATAATATTATGAGACTTCAATACCCAACTCTTACATTGGATAGATCATGGAAACAGAAACTAAAGAGAAACACAGTAAAACTAATAGAACGTATGAACCACATGGTTTTAACAGATATCAACAGAACATTTTACCCTAAACCAGAATAATAAAACTTCTTCTCAGCACCTTATGGTATATTCTCCACAACTGAACAAATAATCAGTAACAAAACAAGCCACAAAAGATACAAGAGTACTGAATTAAACCCATGCATTCTATGAGACCACCACAGACAAAAGCTGGTCTTCAATAACAAGAAAAGTAGCACAAGCTCACCTTCACATGAAAGCTGAATAAACTCTACTCCATGATAACTTGGTCAGCGAAGAAACAAAGATAAAAATTAAAGACTTTTTAGAATTGAATGAAAATGAAGGCACAAATTTATCCAAACTTATGGGACACAAGGAAAGTAGTTTTAAGAGGAAAGCTCATAGCTTTGAGTGCTTCCATAAAAAAAAAAAA
>JADRCC010237340.1:0-10591 GCA_019843855.1 Hylomyscus alleni
ACTGCGCATGCGCAAGATGGCGTTCCCACTGCGCATGCGTTTGGCTCTGACCAATCACTGCGCATGCGATTGGCTCTGACCAATCATTGCACCTATGTAAATGAGGTGCCTTTTGCAAACCAATCACACGCCGCCTAGAGCCCTATATAAGCAGCCGTCTTTCGGGGCTCTGGGTCTTTGCTGCCATCTAAAAGAGCTGTACACAATAAAGCTACGCTGGAAGAATTCCTCGAGTGACACGTCGTCATTGCCCGCCGCAGTTCTTATGATAAAATACAGAATTACAAATACATTTTAGTTGATGACACAAACTGAAAAAATTAGGATGTGGTATAGGCATATTGTTTTCGGTTTATCCAAGAGTTGCCTTAGTTTGAGACTTAAATCATGTGAAAGTATGGGAAAAATCCAGAAAGAAAAAAGAAAATGTACAAAGGTCATGAGAGCAAAAATTGTTGAGACTAGTTTATGAATGGAATTGTTGACCAAAGTAAGAAGCTTATATTATGTTTGTATTAAAATAACACTTAATTTAATGCATGGATTTCCTGATTAATTGAATTGTTTCACTCAAAAAAAGGTATGTTGAAGTCCTTTCCTTAGAAACCAGTACACATGCCTTTATTCAGGAACAGATCATTTTCCAATGAAATTTTACTAATGTCATAACAGATTATGGTTGTTCTTTAACTACAATTACTAGTTCCCCTGAAAGTATAACCAGACAGATCCCCATAGGAAGGGAAGTCAAGTAACAAGAGAAGTAGAGATCAGTAAGACAACTATAAACAAAGAAAGCTAAACAATGCTGATGGCCACTGCAGAAATCATGAAGGATAAGTTATTAGAGCTCGGGGCAGGTGGGAGACAATAACTATGCCAATGCCTTGATTCTTTATTCTAATCTCTAGAAATGTGATTGAAAAAATTTCTGTCTTTTAGACCACTAAGTTTGTGGTCATACATCATGGAAACTCTAAAGCAATAAGTTCAAGCACACACACTTATTGTGCAATTTTAAATGGTTGCTTGATCACTATGTAGAGAATTAACACTAACAGAACAGCTATGGGGAAATAAACCTAGTTATGAACATGGCTATTACAGAATCACAAACAAGAATTGATACTGGTTCGGTCCAGATTTCAACATGATAATGATTCAAAATCATTAGACTTTATTTGGCAATAACAATAGCATTTCTTTGATAAAATAATAGGCACAGGTGATGAGTAGAGAAGTCAAATGCCACCCCAGGTATGGCTGAAGAACATAGATGTTCTGTGCTACCATTAACTTAGATGAAAATATTTGAGGAAATAATAAGTATAGAAACCTTCTAGAAATAAATTTTGTGTTTTGAATAAGATAGGATTATTTGACAATGCCCAGGTTAATTATATATGCAATGTGAACTTTTTGTAAATTTGTAAAACACAAATTCAAATTGTTCTAATTTGAGAAAGTTTTAAACAATTACATAATTCTGCAGTGCACTGGTGCATGTTCATATAACTTACAATCAAAATATCTACTCCAAAAATAATGTAGAAAATTATCTTTGAATTGAGTGTATAGATATATGTGAAAATTAATTTTGTACTTAGAAAATGGTCTTATCCCTCATGTACTTCATTGTGTATATACCAATATTTAAAACTCAAAAATGCTTTAAAATGGCAAATACTTCTAGATAAAAGGTCGTCAAACTCTAGTAATGACAGGACTCTACAACAATAATCATCTCCTATTATCTACATCCTCATTCGATCTTCTGCTTTTTAAGTATGAAATATAACTCAATTCTAATTAAGGACAAGTTATGGAATATAATTTCTGAGATTAAGTTACAAAAATACTTGTATATCGCTGATGCATTTTTGCTTGGTCTCTGATGAAGGCAGCTGCTGTAATGAAATTTACCTGGTAGGTAAGTCCATATGGCAAAATATATAAGTGACTCACATCCAAGAGCAAGCAAAAACCTCAGTCTAATAACTTGCAAGGAGCTAAAGGGTGTCAACCAATATTGAGTGGACTAGGAAGATATTGCTACAACTACCTTTGAGATGACTGGTGCAGCAGCCAATTCTTGCAACTCTGTGAGAGATCCTGAGCCAGATAATCTAGTTAATCTATGCTTAGGTTTATGCACACAGAAGTGGTGAGATAGTAGATTTTGTTTCCTATAGATAAGCGATGCAGTTGGGAAATGAAATAATCTGAGTTATAGACATGTATTTATGATCATCAACAGGTATGCTTTACTGAAATTCTAAATTTTAAGTGCTACTCCCAGAAGGAAAGTGAGACCAATTCAGATTTGAAGTCTGAAACCCAAAATAAGAAGACTGTTGTATTTTTAAAAATAAAGTGTTCTTCATGAGCTCATGTATTTGTACCCATGAACTCCAGCTAGTGGTGGTATTAGAGAAGATTGCAGAACATTTGTATAAACCCTTCCTTCCCTGAGTAATTTTTGTTGCATATTTTGTCACAGTAAGGAGAGAACTTACTAACTGAGAGGCCAACCGGGGGGGGGAATCAATAAAGCAAAGTAAGAAGTAAGAATCAGAAAAAAAGAAAAAGAAAAGAAATGTGTTTGACATAAAAGTGATCAGCTAGGACAAACTACAAATAAAATGATCAAAATAAAATGAGAAGGAAGCAGTGACCACTGGTCATTAGTGACTTTAACATGAATGAATAAATGATAATGTTTAACTATGGATATGGTAAAAATGAGGCCCCAATCATACTAAGTACAAACAATCTTTTTGTGAATGTGTGAAATTTATTTTAAAATGTATTCTTCTCTCATATACCACATCCCAATAAAAGTTTCTTCTTCCCCCACTCCTTCTATGCTGCCCCATTTATCCTCTCCCACAGATGTACCCTGCCTCCATTTCCTCTTCAGAAAAGCTTGGGTCCCCAAGACATGACAGCCAAGACAGGACAACACAAGTGGCGATAAGACAAGACAAAGGTGCTCTTATCAATGCAAAACAAGACAACCCAATAGGAGGAAAAGAATGTCAAGAGCAGCCCAAAGAGTCAGACATATAAAAGTCAGAGTCTACACTACATGTAGCAGAATTTTAATCCAGCAACATTGCTGGTGAGGGATCATATCCAAAGACATTATAGGTGTTTATGATCCAATTGGAATGCAGACATGCTCTGAATCACAGTATGACCTAGTTGCAATACAAGCATGCCCTTAGTACATAGTTTTAATTCCTAACAATAAAGGTAAGGTTAGTTTGTAGAAGGAAACAACTATGTTTGAAAGTTATCTAATTGAGGGACAAAGTGATAAAACAGATAATAAATTGACAGAATGAATCAGAGATAAGATACACCCAACTCTCATGGGAACAACACAGAAACAGAGAGAGGCTACTTAAGAGCTAGAGAAAGGACCCAAGGAGCTGAAGGGTTTGCAGCCCCTTAGGACAAACAACAATATGAACTAACTAGTACCCTCAGAGCTCCCAGGGACTAAACCAACAACCAAGGAGTACACATGGTGGGACTCATGGCTCCAGCAGCATGTGTATAGCAGAGGATGGTCTAGTTGGTCATCAATGGGAGGAGAGGCCCTTGGTCCTGTGAAGGTTCTGTGCCCCAGTGTAGGGGAATGTCAGGGCCAGGAAGTGGGAGAGGGTGGGTTGGTGAGCAGGGGGAGGGTGGATGGAATAGGGTTTTTTTGTTTTTTGGGGTTTTTGGATGGGAAACAAGGAAAGGGGATAATATTTGAAATGTAAATAAGGAAAATATCTAGTAAAAAAAAGCAGTACAGGGAGAGAAATATGTGTTGGAATAGTATGTGTGCAGTTTTACTAGGACAGTTTTACAAAGACAAGTGACAAGCAAGCTGGACACATAGAATGTGAAGGAGTCAAAAATTTAGAAGATATTTTCATAGTTACTATGAGGCCAAGCAGAGCAATTCAGTGAGAAACCGAGAGAAGCTGAATTGAATCAGTCATCTTGGAAGATTAAATTGTATGGAGACTAGAAGCTTCTGAGCCTAGGATAGTTAAAACAGAAAAAAGAAAAAAAATGCTTCAGAAACAGCACAAGCCATATGCATGCACAGCTTGTGTACATTCCCATCTCACCACTTCTGAGGAAATAAAGCACCGTTTTACAGCTCCCACTGCTAGGAGTCCCACAAAACTAACAAGCTAACATCCCTAACATACACGCAAAAGACCAGGTAAAGACATATGCAGTTCGCATCCTTGTGTTTCAGCCTCTGTGAGCCCATGTGAGCCCTGCTTAGTTGATTCAGTGGGCCATGTTTTCCTGGTGTCCTCCAATACATAATATTCTGTGACATCCGTAAGTCTGTCAAAGGTGAGACAGTTTCCTAACCATGTGACAAAAGGTTATACTTGTAGATTCATGAAAACGCTCTGAGACAGCTGGAAAACATAAATGTTGGAATTGGTTTTGGATCATAGTTCATATGTACTATAAATGGAAGATAAGTTAAATGTTAAATTTAGTGATAAGCATTTGAACATGTTTTATTTCTTTCAGTGAGTTTTAAAGTATCAAGTGGAAGGAAAGTAACTCAGTGAGTTGTTACATCTGAGTATGAAAGATGCCGAAAGTTGGAATTTTAAAGGTATAAAAGAAAAGGCAAAATATTATGTAAAAATGTGATAAAGTCTATGTCCCCAAAAATTACATTTTGAGATATCAAATCATGAGCACTGATTTTATGTAGGGGCTTTTTGTTTCATTTTGGCATTTTTTTTGTTTTACTATTTCTTTGTTTGTCTTGACATGGAAAGTATGTTGTTCTCTTTTGATGCTCTGTGATTTAACCAAGGTAACATATCCAGCCTTACAGTCTTGAGGTGTAAAAGGATTCCTTGGCTTCAGGCAGATCTATTTCTTCCCTATAAATCCAATGCAAACTTTTGGATTAACACTACTATTTAACAGGATTTTTCAATTTGTACTTGGTAAATAAGTACAATTTTCACCTCCAGTAGACACTATTACTTCAATCATATCAGTGGAAAACCTAATTTTGGGAAACCTATTGTTTCTAAGGAAATTATATCAAAAATAGTTTCCCATGATTACCATAATGCAGAGAACCATGTCTTAAGCTATTTATTAGACAAATTGTGTACCTGAAATGGATATAACATGATAAAATGTTCCATCTTGTCATCCAGATAGCAAAGGTTCACTGTAGCTTTTGAGGGTGTTTCTTTTCTTTTTTTTTTTTTCTCTATTTTTTCCTTCTTTGAGGCAATTTTTATTAATAGAGTACAACATCCATCTTCCATCTATCAATACATATGTCTTCAGATAATATTTAGAGTAGAAGTTCCTTTCAAAATATAGTTATTTTTTACCAATAAAAACATTGTCTTCCCATCTAGTTCTTTTTTCTTGTACAGTAATTCTTTATGAAAGCTAAAGTACATGATCAGTAATTACTTATTTGAAATTAGAATTTAGTTACAATATTTCTTTCTTCCTTTTCCTCCCTCCAAACCCTAACATACACTCCTTCCTTCTCTTATTCAAATCCATGGCCTCTATTTTTCACTAATTGTGATATATATCCCCTGTTCAGTCTGTACAATGTTACATTTTATATACATTACATATACAAATGTGTATTGGCATTGGACAGTCTATTGATGTGGTCCATGGGGAAAGACATCTCTTGTACTCTTAATTTTACTCCTGAACATTTTCCCATCCAATTTGCCATTCTCTTTGGTGTTGTCCTTGTTCAGCTCATGTTTGTTCAGTAATTTTTAAATAGTTTATATATATAATAGTATTAACAAATATCTAATATTTTAAGTGATTACTTTACAATAGAATATGTCTAAATGCTTTGAGAATATTATTATTAGAAAATAAATCTTACTTTCAGAACATCATGTCGAAGAGTGGATGTTTAAAGGTGTTATTGGAAGGCAGTATCCAAGATTGTGCTATTATTCAAGATCTGATTTTGCTCCTAAAATTTCTCTCTTAAAGAGGATATAGTTTTGTGGATAATTCCAAATCCTCTTTACTATGTTGTATGTGCTTTGATCCATTGCATTCTTAGTTGTTGTTCTCATCCATGTCACGTACAAAAATTAATTCATGATTGACACTCCCTCTGAAACATGTTTGTACATAATATATTCTAGGAACTACAATCATGCCTGAGTTTGCTGTCCACCTTGACTTTGTAAAGACATCATTTATTATAAATATGCTGGGTTGGTAATTATCCTGCCAAAAGCAGAGTATCCTAATTAAATAACTTTCATAAAAACAGTCATAATAAAAAGCTAAATTGTGAGAGCTTGGGAATGTGGTCATTTCTAGGTTGGGAAAGACAGGGGTGTAAACTTCCACTGGCCTTTGTAAAAGACATAATGGTAATAATGAAAAGCCTGCTGCTCTCTGTGTTTGAAGTTCAGAGCTTTAATCCCAGATATGTTACTTCGGGGAAATAAGGTCATATCCTGCAACTGATAGTCTCCAGAAGTGTGGTAAATATAATAACATTGCCTATCTTAAAACACCATGTGTATAAAACATTACATTTATTTCTTCTTTGTTCATCATGTATTCTATATGTAGTATACTAAGAGAGGGAATCTATGGCAAACAATAATTTTCATATTCATTGTTTCTACAAATATCAGAACTGATACTTTATAAAAACCCATTCTCACTTGACCTCTGATTATAAATGGAGAAAGTGACATAAAATAATTTACAAATCACTAATTTTCAAAAATATACAGACATACAGATTTCCTTAATGCAAGAGTCAAATGCATTACAACAGTTTTTAGTCTTCCAGAATCAATAGTATTGTTTTATCTCAGCCTATGTCCTATAATCTTAAAGGTGAAGAGAGAGAGAGCAGGTCCCCTGCTCTACATGGAAATAATGAGACTATGCCTCAATAAATAAAGTTGAAGTCATTTTAAAGAAAATTTACATTAATATTTGGCCTCCATATACATACTAATAGGCATACATACACACACAGACACGTACTCCTCAATACATGCAAACATACATCTCCACATATGAACGCATACCACATACACAGACAGAACAAAAAAATATTGTCTGTATACTGAGGAAAGGACATTGGTTACCAATATCTGGGAAAGAATTGTAAAAGAATTTTATATGGGTAGTCCATATAAAATTGAAAATAGATAGGATTAATATAATTTATTGTTGCAGAGCACAATAAACTGAATTTAATTACAATATCCATTAAATATTTCAAAGTAGACATGGAGATTTGAATACTACCAATAAAAGTAATACTAATAAACATGTTAGCTAATACACATTAAGCCACATTTGATCATTACACATTATATATAAAGATACAACATTTTCCACTCTCTCTGATACTGAGATCATTTATAGATTAAAACTTTAAAATAGTTCTTCTGTCTATATAAATGTTGCTAACTAGAGTTTTCATATTGAATGACTATTGATAAGCTGTAAGGCAATAATCATTCTGCTTAAAGAATATTGCCACTTTCTCTTTATGCATATCCATACATGTAAAATTTGTTTTTTTGAATTTTAATTTTTTATACACATTAGAAGGATAAAATTTTGAATGCAAAGAAAAAAACTACCCTTTGGTTACATTCAACAATAAGCTTTATAGAAAGAAACAACACAGTTTTCGAAAAAGGTTCATTTGAAACTATTATTTATGTTAAATCAATCAGCATCGAGAGGGAGGCCAATGAAGATGAGGGTCTTTATATTATACAGGCCTCTTTTAAAACTCTGTACTTAATTTTGTGGCTGTAATTGTGTGTCATTTTTTTGCTTACAGATTAAGATCCAAAATTGTGTAAGCTTTAGAAGCAATAAAAAAATACATCCTCCCCAGCTCACCATATGCACATAAATGACTCACTATCATCCTTTTTCTCAAGTTGACTAAACATTTTCACTCTTCCTGAGATCTGAAAACATTGAGATTACAAGAAGATAAAGTTTTCTGCAACATTGTGTGAAGACAGCATTTCTATATGGATTACAAGAATAGTAATTTCTACCACAGCCTTCTAGGAGAGCATGGTAATGTGTGTAGCAAAACCTTTATTGCTAAGTTTAGGTTCACATCACCCTTAAGAGTTGCTTAACTCTAGAGGCCTAAATATCTTTATGTTGAATGACCTGGGTAGGATCATTACTACTTGTACATAAAACATTTAAAATAATACAATCAAGAAATATTCCTCAGTGTTAAGTTTTTGGATTAGTTTTTGCATTGCAATAAATTAATGTGATTAAAGTAAAACTTTGGTTTTTTATAGGATATTTTATTTATTTAGATTTCAAGTGTTATCTCCTTTACCCGTTTCCCCTCCAGAAACCCCCTACCCCATCCTCACTCCCCCTGCTTCTATGAGGGTGCTCACCCACCCGCCCACCCACACCCAACTCCCTGGCCTGGCATTCCCTTACACTGGGGGATGGAACCTTCCCAGGACCAAGGGTATCTCCTCCCATTGATGTCCCACGAGTCCATCCTCTGGTACATATGCGGTTGGAGCATTGGGACCCTCCATGTGTACTCTTTGCTTGGTGGTTTAGTTTCAGGGAGCTCTGGGAGGTATGGTTGATTATTATTGTTCTTCCTATGGGTTGCAAACCCCTTCAGGTCCTTCAGCCCTTTCTCTAACTCCTCCAATGGAGACCTTATGCTCAGTCCAATGGTTGGCTGTGAGCATTGTTGGCAATTGTTGGCAAATACCTCTATATTTGCCAGGCTCTAAAAGAGCCTCTCAGGAGACATTTATATCAGACTCCTGTCACAAAGTACTTCTTGGCATCCGCAATAGTGTCCTATACTCAAGAGAAAAAACTGGCAAGTGGATCATCAAACTACATCTTTTATATGTTTACTTTATCAGCTTTAAACCTGAGAGAACATCACACAATGCTTTATGAAATAAGTTGACCAGTCTAGGTGTATCACATTAATTATAGAGATAGGTGCATAATGTCACATAGAATCTGTATACCAAATATTCAGTAAAAGTTATTTTAGCTTTCTCAAATACGGATCAGCATATCTGTTCCTTATATGTGTACATGTGACTGCTATATTCATTGTGAATATGGGCTACTCATTTGGATCATCTTATAAGTATATCTTACAAGACAAATGCTGCTTTTTCTAACTAAGAGATTACCTTTTTTGTATTTTTACATTTCATAGGGCTAGCAATTTGATTTTAAAAACCCCATTCACACATAAATATACAACTTTTATAACAAAAAATAGTTGTTGTACATACACTGCCATTTACATAAATTAAATCTGATTC
The DNA here is from genome assembly GCA_019843855.1 of Hylomyscus alleni. Classification (NCBI taxonomy): domain Eukaryota; kingdom Metazoa; phylum Chordata; class Mammalia; order Rodentia; family Muridae; genus Hylomyscus; species Hylomyscus alleni. The sequence continues at coordinate 9,366 of JADRCC010237340.1, forward strand.
AATATGGTAAAATCCTTATCATGAATTTTAATTATAGTAAAATAGCAATACTAACACTAAAATTTCAAAGAATGAACAAATGAAATAATGACCACTTTTTTCTATATCTTTTCTTATAAACTGTTTGAATTTAATGTTGAATTGGAGAGACTAGTACTTTCATCCCATGATTTTTGCAATTCTTCATACTGCTCATGACTAGGAAGTGATGACAGTAGCACACAGTACCAATTTTCAGTATCATTATAGTGCTTGGAAAGAACCAGTTCTAAAATAACTACTATCCAAGCAGCAGATGCATTTAGGGATCGACATATTGGCTTTTATATAATAGAAAGTAAAGATCAAAGTGCATAAAATCAATGAAGTCAAGATGATGAAAACCAAAATTTTATATAACTAGACCTGTAGTAAGAATTCTAAATAAACCGTGTTTCATTTTACCAACATGCAACTACAGGTGATAAATTTAAATCCACATAAAATGTTTAATATGATGGGTACTAGAGAAATCAAAGTTTAGTATATCTTTATAAATATGATAGGTGAAAACACTAAAAAGGATTTATTATACCCAATTAAGATAGCTTATGTAAAACAAACATAAACACATATACACATATATTTATATCATGCAGATTGATAGTATTCATTTAATTAAAATTTTCACTGAGTCTTAATCCCAAGACTTCTGGGATATTAAAGTTCAGCTCATAATTAGTGATTTATATTAATATTTCTGTCCTAAAGTTTAGTTTCTGAATACTAATGAATTTTTGACATTATTGCATAAAATCTATATTTATAATTAAAATTCAAGTCACAGATGCCCAAGAAATATATGCTCAGTAAGATTTAACAGAGTAGGAAATTAACAGATATATTTGTATTCACACGTTTTGTGCATATTTCATATATGTATATATTTAGATATATATCTTCCATTATTTTAAATTTCTTTCATTATTTCATGCCCTCATCAATACCATATGCAAATATACAATTATTCAATTATTTATGTATTTTTCTATGTGGACGATATATAAAAGCCAATTTAGATTACATAATAAAGTATAATTTGTTGTAAAGATCTTATAAGTGCTACATCCTTAATTAAAACAATATCCATGACTTTGGCATAAAATACAGAATATGCAACTTTAAGCTATATGTATTTTGTGATTGTGTGTGTGTGTGTGTAGGTGTGTGTGTGTGTGTGTGTGTGT
>JADRCC010237483.1:0-11761 GCA_019843855.1 Hylomyscus alleni
TTAAGTATACTATCATATCATCAGCAAATAGTGATAATTTGACTTCTTCCTTTCCCATTCCTATCCTTTTGATCTCCTTTTGTTGTCTAATTGCTCTGGCTAGGACTTCAAGTACAATATTGAATAGGTAGGGAGAGAGTGGGCAGCCTTATCTAGTTCCTGATTTAGTAGGATTGTTTCAAGTTTCTCTCCATTTAGTTTGATGTTGGCTACTGGTTTTCTGTATATTACATTAATTAAGTTTAAGTATGGTCCTTGAATTCCTGATCTTTCCAAGACTTTTATCATGAAGGGATGTTGGATTTTGTCAAATGTTTTCTCAGCATCGAATGAGATGATCCTATGTTTTTTTTTCTTTGAGTTTGTTTATGTAGTGAATTACGTGGATGGATTTCCATATATTGAACCATCCCTGCATCCCTGGGATGAAGCCTACTTGATCATGGTAGATGATCATTTTGATATGTTCTTTGATTCAGTTTTCAAGAATTTTATTATTTTTCCATCGATATTCTTAAGGGAAATTGGTCTGAAGTTTTCTTTCTTCATTGGGTCTTTGTGTGGTTTAGGTATAAGAGTAATTGTGGCTTCATAGAATGAATTGGGTAGAGTGCCTTCAGATTCTATTTTGTGGAATAGTTTGAGAGTATTGGTATTAGGTCTTCTTTGAAGGTTTGATAAAACTCTGCACTAAGCCCATCCGGTCCTGGGCTTTTTTTGGTTGGGATACTATTAATGACTGTTTCTATTTTCTTAACAGATATGGGACTGTTTAGATCATTGATCTTATCTTAATTTAACTTTGGCACCTGGTATCTGTCTAGAAAATTGTCCATTTCATCCAGGTTTTCCAGTTTTGTTGAGTATAGGCTTTTGTAGTAGGATCTCATGACTTTTTGCATTTCCTCAGTGTCTATTGTTATGTCTTCTTTTTCATTTCTGATCTTGTTACTTAGGATAGTGTCTCTGTGCCCCATAGTTAGTTGGGCTAAGGGTTTATCTATTTTGTTGATTTTCTCAAAGAATCAGCTCCTGGTTTGGTTGAATCTTTGTATAGTTCTTTTTGTTCCTATTTGGTTGATTTCAGCCCTGAGTTTGATTATTTCCTGCCTTTGACTTCTCTTGGGTGAACTTGCTTCTTTTTGTTCTAGCACTTTCAGGTGTGCTGTCAAATTGCTGGTGTATACACTCTCCAGTTTCTTTTTGTAGGCACTTAAAGCTATGAGTTTTCCTCTTAGGACTGCTTTCATTGTGTCCCATAAGTTTGGGTATGTTGTGGCTTCATTTTGATTAAACTCCAGAACGTTTTAATTTCTTTCTTTCTTTCTTTCTGACCAAGTTATCATTGAGTAGTGTTGTTAAGCTTCCACGTGTATGTGGACATTCACATGTTTATGTTGTTATTGAGGAGCAGCCTTAGTCCATGCTGATCTGATAGGATACAAGGAATTATTTCAATCTTCTTGTTTCTGTTGAGGCCTGACTTGTGACCAGTTATGTGGTCAATTTTGGAGAAGGTACAATGACATGCTGAGAAGAAGGTATATCCTTTTGTTTTAGGATAAAAAGTTCTATAGTTATCTGTTAAATCCATCTGTTTCATAACTTCTGTTAGTCTCATTGTGTCCCGGTTAAGTTTCTGTTTCCATGATCTGTCCATTGCAAAGAGTGGGGTGTTGAAATTTTCCACTACTATTGTGTGTGGTGTAATGTGTTCTTTGAGCTTTAGTAAAGTTTCTTTTATCAATGTAGATGCCCTTTGATTTGGAGCATAGAGGTTCAGAATTGAGAATTTATCTTGGTAGACCATAACTTTGATGAATATGAAGTGTCCCTCCTTATCTTTTTTGATCACTTTAGGGTAAAAGTCGATTTTATTCAATACTAAATGGCTACTCCAGCTTTTTTCTTGGGACCATTGGCTTGGAGAATTGTTTTCCAGCCTTTTATTCTGAGGTAGTGTCTGTTTTTGTCACTGAGGTGGGTTTCCTGTATGCAACAAAACGTTGGGTCCTCTTTACATACCCAATCTGATAGTCTATTTCTTTTTATTGGGGAATTGAGTCCATTGATATTAATAGATAATAAGGAAAAGTAATTGTTGCTTCCTGTTAAGTTTGTTGTTAGAGCTGGAATTCCGCTTATTGGCTATCTTCTTTTTGTTTTGTTTGAAGATTACTTTTTTGCTTTTTCAGTGATGTAGTTCCCCTCTTTGTGTTGGATTTTTCCATTTATTACCCTATGAAGGGCTTGATTTGAAATTATTGTGTGTATTTGGTTTAATCATGGAATACTTTGGTTTCTCCATCTATGGTAATTGAGGGTTCGGCTGCATATAGTAGTCTGGGCTGGCATTTGTGTTCTCTTAGGGTCTGTATGACATCTGCCCAAGATCTTCTAGATTTCGTAGTCTCTGGTAAGAAGTCTAGTGTAATTCTAATAGGCCTGCCTTTATATGTTACTTGACCTTTTTCCCTTACTGCTTTTAGTATTCTTTCTTTGTTTTGTACATTTGGTGTTTTGACTATTATGTGGCAGGAGGAATTGCTTTTCCAGTCCAGTCTATGTGGAGTTCTGTAGGCTTCTTGTATGTTCATGGGCATCTCTTTCTTTAGGTTGGGGAAGTTTTCTTCTATAATTTCATTGAAGATATTTATTGGCCCTTTAAGTTGGAGGTCTTCCCTCTCTTCTATACATATTATCCTTAGGTTTGGTCTTCTCATTGTGTCCTGAATTTCCTGGATGTTTTGGGTTAGGAACTTTTTGCATTTTGCATTTTCTTTGACTGTTGTGTCAAAGTTTTCTATGGTGTTTTCTGCCCCTGAGATTTTCTCTTCTATCTCTTGTATACTGTTGGTAATGCTTGCATCTATGTTTCCTGACTTCTTTCCTAAGATTTCTAACTCCAGAGTTGTCTCTCTTTGTGATTTCTTAGTTGTTTCTACTTTGATTTTTAGGTCCTGGATGGTTTTGCTCAATTGCTTGACCTGCTTGTTTGTGTTTTCCTGTAATTCCTTAAGGGATTTTTGTGTTTCCTCTTTAAGGGCTTCTACTTGTTTACTTGTGATCTCCTTTAATTCTTTATGTGATTTTTTTTTGTTTCCTCTTTAAGGGCTTGTACCTCTTTACCTGTTTTCTCCTGTATTTCTTTAAGGGAATTATTCACGTCCTTCTTAAATCCGCTAGCTCCATCATGAGATATGATTTTTGATCCAAATCTTGCTTTTCTGGTGTTTTGGGATATCCAGGACTTGCATCCAGTACTAGGTTCTGATGAAGCCAATTAGTCTTGGTATCTTTCGGTAGGATTCTTACATTTGCCTTTTGCCATCTGTTGATCTCTGGAGCTAGATGTCCTTGCTGCCTCTGTCTATTGCTTGTTCCTCCTGTGGGTCTGTAACCTGTGTGAGTACTTCTGGAAGATCAGCTCTCCTTTGGTAAATCCTGGGTGCAGATGGCTCTCGATCAGTTGTCTGTCCTGAGTCCTGTGGTTAGAGCATACCCTGGAGACAGGATCTCCACTTGTGGGAAAGGTTCAGAGAGTGCTGTGAGTCTGTCCCTCCTAGGTGTGCTCTGACATAGAAAGGATCCTGACCAGGCTGTCCTGTGACTTGTGAGGCCTGTGCCTCCAAGCAGGTCCTACCTTAGAAAGTCACCAGGGAGAAAATGGCGGATCTCACCCGGGTCCCTGGGTTAAAGTACTCCTGGAAGGCAGGCTCTATGCTTGCAGGGAAGGGGCAGAGAGGGTTGTGGATCCACTGCTGTCACTCAGAGGCCAAAGGATCCTGTCCCTGCTGCCCTGTGTGACTTGTGAGGCCAATCAGCAAATCTTAAATGATGAAAAATAAAACAGTAAAAAGGACTGAGCATATGAAAAGTAATATTACCTAAAGTGTTACCATAGCTCTGTCAGTCCCTACCCTTGCTGGCTTCTGTCCATTCCCACAGGCAATCTCATACTTGAGGATCTTTTGACACTGCTCTCTGGAGCTCAACATAATAACTCAAAATAAATGTCAGGAAGGAGACATTCCACCTGGGAATGAGGCTGACCTTCAGGGCTAGAAGCCTCGGACAGCAAGGAAATGATTCAGGGATTTTTTTGTTCCTGCTGCTTTTTGAGCTCAATGTGCCAGAGTAGGACTCCAAACAACCCTAGCCATCTAATCCTAAAGCACATTTAACCTGGTGCTGTCAGAAATGCATAAAAGCCAGATCTTTCTCTCACAATATGGCTTGCTGTGTATCATACTGAACTGCTGCCTTAAGTTCATTATCTTGCTGTAACAAAATACCTAAGACTTGGTTCTTTACAAACAACAGACATTTGTCTTGTAGTTCTTGAGGGAAGGAGAGGAAGATCAATGTACCAGTTGCTTTTGGTGTGCAAAGGTGTGTAAGAGGCATAGATTAGAGAAAGTATTAGAAAAACCAGAATTGTTAAGCAAGCAGGCTTTTTTTCTCAAGGGAAGAAAAGGACTGACACATGTTCACCAGGAAGGCTGGAGTGGATGTTGTTTAACAGCCTGGTGATCTTTTGTTATTCTGTGGAGTCAACCTTCACCTGAATCTCCCTAAATTCTGAACACTGTTTAGGTCTAATCCTGAGCCTTGCCTCTCATTGAATAAAACCCATCCTTATGCAAGAGATCCCATGTACTTTGAATTCTCAACTAATAGAACCCATCTCTATGCTTATTACAAGTACTTCTTCCCTAGGCCCAGATTCCTGAGCACTCCTTCTCAGTCAATGGAACTCATTCTTATGGTGAAGATCACAGGCACTTTGCTATAGAGCTGTACTTCAAAAGGGGGTTTCCTATGTAGTCATCCCTGAATCTTTGTTGTAATAACTGTCATATGGAGATTTTTTCCAGTTTTACTGTGTTTAAATGTGTAAGAGAAATAAACCACTTGGTCAAACTCTAGAAGGTTTTGACCCAGTGCCTCCTAAAGTGGTACCAACCTGAGTTTCATTCTTTATCTCACATGAATTATTTCCCTGATAACCCTGATGCTTGCAGGGACCACAACATGGAGGGAAGCCCCAGTTGGCTTCCAAGCCACATAGTCAAGTACCTTGAATTGTTGCTTTCTCCAGAGAGAAGGAACCCTTATGACCCTGTTTGTCACAGATAAAAGGAAAAAGGCCACTTCTAAATAGCTTTTGTAAGCCCTCAAAAAGGCCCAACCCTAGGATTAGGTTTGTAACTCAGTGAGTGGTAAAGCACTTGCCCAGCACTGTAGAAGTATCAGGTTCAATCTCCAGTATTCAGGGGGATGGGGGTAAGAAAAAGAAAGAAGAAAACAGTTCAATTAACAGTTCAACTGAATCACAAAAGGCCCCACCTTTTAATTCTATCACATTGTTGATCAACTTTCAGTGTGTGTACTAGAGAAAGCACGTTGAGACCGCAGCACTCCTTCCTGTGGAAATTTGCCACTTTTTCCTCTGTTGCTAAAGTAGTCCATGGACACCTCTACTTCTACTCTGCTCTTGACTGTCACCTTTCATGGGTTCCTTATGCCCCTCCCCCATCTATTCAGGCTCCTTTCTCGAGAGGACCCCCCCTTGAATACCTAGATAACTCACTGGAAATCATCCTTTTGAGAAACAAGACATTCAGCCTTTAAGCTACTTCTGTGGCAACCCTCTCTGTCTTCCATGCCATCCTAGATGTTTCTAGCCCTGAAAATTCAAACATCACTGGGCAAATGTCAGAGAGAAGTCTCTGTGCCCTGTGAATTCTAAGGGTCCTGTACCCAGATTTCATGAATTTTCACTCCTAGCTCTCTTCTGTTCTTGGAGCTTTGGCTATACAATGTTTTTCTGTCTTTTCACAAGCATCCAGGGATGACTGCATGGATATATACTGTGCTCCATTTAGTTTCTTTAATCTAACACAGTCTCCCTCAAGCACCTTTGAGGGGAAGGCAAGCTAAAGTCCCCTAAATAAACACAATCCTTTTTCTATAATTTTGATGTTTTATGGAATCTTACACCCATGCCAAAGGCTCACTGTTAAAAAGCTTGGTCCTTACAGGGGTGTTTCTGGATTGTGGTTATAACTGTAGGAGTAAAAGCCTTTAGGAGGATCCTTGGATTACAGAGGCTGGGCCCTTGAAGGAGATGTTTGTACCTTCTCTTCCAATTTCTCGATTGTTTGCTAGCCCTAAGTTATGTAGCTTTCTGATATACTGTACATTCCTTGCCATGGCCATCCAGCATGGTCACCACAGGCTCACATTTTGAATGCTTGTTCCTTAGCTGTTGACAATGTTTGGGAAGCTATGGAACATTTAGGAGTCAGAGCCCTGAAGAAGGAAGTAGATTACTAGAGGCAGTACTTTGAAAATTATAGTTTGTTCCTAGTTCCTGCTTCACTATACCTCTTGGTCAGCCATGATGTGAACAGCCTCTACCATATCCATATCTTCTTGCTATCACAAATTGAATTGCCATGCCCTCCCTACCACAATGGACTGAAAACATGAATTCTTCCCTTTAAAAAAATGTATGTGGCATGAAAGCAGAAGAGTAGCTACTGTGGGGAGGAAATGAACTAGCAGGAGGAGGTCAGAGAGACAGGGGAAGGGTATAATGATAAGGTCAACAAAAAAGTACATATGGTAATGCTTTAGTACAATATAATACTTTGTATGCAGTCTTAGTATTCTAATGTTGTGAAGAGACATCATGAGCACAGCAGCTAGTTTTTTTCCTTTTTTCATTCTTTTGTTTGTATGTTTTATTGTTTGTTTTCAAGACAAGGCTTTTCTTTGTAACAGCTGTCCTAGAAATTGCTTTGTAGACCATGCTAACCCTGAACTCACAGAGTTGCACCTGACTTGCCCTCTCAAGTGCTAGAATTAATGTGCTACCATTCCCTCTGACCCAAATCAACTCTTGTAATGGAAAGCATTTAATTGTGGCTTGCAAACAGATTAAGAGGTTTAGTCCATTGTCATCATGGCAGGAAGTATGGCAGCATGCAGGAAGATGTGGTGCTGGTGAAGTAGCAAGGAGTTCTACATCTAAATAATCAAGCATTAGAGAGAGAACGGGGGAGGGAGGGAGGGAGGGAGGGAGGGAGGGAGGGAGGGAAACACTAGGCCTGGATTGGAATTTTGAAACTTCAAAGCCCATCCTCAGTAAAATACTTCCTCCAAATAGGCCACACCTAGGCCAACAAGGCCATACCTTTTAATCCTTTCAAATAGTGCCACTGCCTTGGTGAGCAAGTATTCAAATTATGGGAATCATTCTCAAACCAACACATGTGCTAATTTTTAAAAAGTAAAGTGGACAATATAGAAAAAGAAATTTTTGGTCAATATCAAAAGGAAAATTAGAAAAAAAACGATTCTACAAATAACATACTAAATCTTTAAACTACTCATATGTAATAAGAAAAGATAAAAACAACTTGAGGCTGTTATGGTAACATTTTCATGGGCTCCCACATCAGAACCAGTTTTCACACTCTGTTCAAAGTATTTGTTTGTTCCTATTTCCAGTGGTGTTCACAGAACCAGTCAAATGGCATGTTGCTTGTATAAATAACTTAGAAGTGGATGGATGGACATTAAGAAAAATCTTGGGCTAAAACTCTGGGTCTATTGGTCAACCAAACTAAAAGTTATTATCAACTCCTTAAAATGGAGAGTCACTCTAAGTTATATGAGAACCCTACTATAAACTCCTGAGAATTTATGGCAAATATTTGCTCAACTTAATATTAAAATGGATGTACTTCTCTTTCCATAACATGGCTCATTTCTCCAAAGCTAATCCATTTGTATCTCCATAGAGGCCTGGCTTTAATAGCTACATTATAAATTCACATATGAATGGCATGATTGATACTTGGCTATTTAAATTAAAACAGCTATACTCTATGGATAGAACAAAACAGATAAGTACAGTCTTTGCATATTTTGCTTCCATTGGGTATATCTGTTTTCAGGCATGCCCCCTTTCATATCCATCTTTCCTGGTGCTCGGCCACTTATACTAATTGATCCTGGAGATCATCATACCATCTAAAGGGAGTCAAATTACTATTTGAAGAAAAGATCATTTCTAAGAGCAAAATAAAGGTTTACAATTGGTAGATAACTGATCTTTTCATATAGTCATTTTTGACCTAGTGATTTTTTAAAAAATGATTAGTAATTAAATTCTCTCCTACAACATGTACTAGAATATTTATTGACTTTCTGAAAATACCAGAAGTCAAGAGACACCAAAGTTTTCTCCATTGAGCCATCCTTTGACCTTTGGGTGTGATATTAGAGGTTAAACAAAGATTCCTCATTTCCTCCATAGATGAAATCCTCACCATTACTTTCACCTTGTCAAGCATTAACTCTGTTGATAAATCCTTCAGGGCTGCTGCTGCCTTATTGAGACAGTCTTCTCTGCTTAGGACATGCATGGTTACAAAATCAAGAGCTCAGAGTCTAAAATAGAGAAGATGGAGATAAGTGAATAATTATTTTCATTTAAAATACTTTAATTAAGCAAACATTTACCAAGACCCAGGTATGAATTTAGGAATGTGATCACTGCTTGGTCCTGAGCATAATTTCTCTAGACCTCATTTCTTAGATCTCTTTGAAACCAATGTAAGTTAGATATCTCAGGCATGTAATCTCAGCTTCTCAGAGGCAATGACAGGATGATGGACCAAGAATAGCCTGGGGTGAATTCAAGGACAATCTGGATGACTAAGAGAGACCTTAGCTAAAAAAAAAAAAATATTTAAGAAAGACTAGTGATGGCCAGCAGAGTGGCTAGGGTTCCTTCTGGTCTCCCTGGGCTGCTGTCCTGAGCAGACCTTGGGCGCAAGATCTATAGCCGGTCCCATAACACCCAGAGGAAGCTCCACTCCCAGGCACTCTGATATGCTCGTGATCAGAAGTGAGGAGGACAAAACATCTGTCCCAACACCGGGAGTAACTGGGACCAGTGGGACCAGGCACAAAGGAACTCCACCAGCAGAGTGGCTTGGGTTCCTTCCAGTCTCTCTGAGCTGTTTCCCTGAGCAGACCTTGGGCCCAGGTTCCACAGGCAGTCCCACAACATTCAGAGGAAGTTGCTGCACTCCCAGGTGCTCTAAGAAGTCCAGGGTCACAGGATCCCAGAATTGCAGGATCACAGAGATAGCTTAACTCTGAGGAATTCTTACACAACCAGGATCACAGGAAGGACAGGCTCTAGTCAGATTTAGCAAGAGCAGGTAGCACTTGAGATAACACAGAAGGCAGAGGCAAGCATAAGAAAATAAACAACACAAACCATGGTTACTTGGCATCATCAGAACCCAATTCTCCCACCATAGCAAGTCCTGAACACAACATCACAGCGAAAAAGTAAGACTGAGATCTAAAATCATTTCTCATGATGATGATACAGGACTTTAAGAAAAACATAAATAGCATCCTCAAAGAAATACAGGAGAACACAGGTAAACAGCTAGAAGCTCTTAAAGAGGAAACACAAAAATCCTTTAAAGAACTATAGGAAAACACAATCAAACAGGTGAAGGAAATAAGCAAAACCATCAAGAATCTAAAAATGGAAATAGAAACAATAAAGAAATCAGAAAGAGAGATAAACCTAGAGATACAAAACCTAGGAAAGAAATCAAAAGTCATAGATGCAAGCATCACCAACAGAATACAAGAGATAGAAGAGAAAATCTCAGGGGCAGAAGACACCATAGAAAACATTGACACAACAGTCAAAGAAAATGCAAAAAGCAAAAAGCTCTTAACCCAAAACATCCAGGAAATCCAGGATGCACTGAGAAGATCAACCCAAAGAATAATTGGTATAGAAGAGAGTGAAGACTCCCAAGGTAATGGGCCACTAAATATCTTCAACAAAATCATAGAAGAAAACTTCCCTAACCTAAAGAAAGAGATGCCCATGAACATACAAGAAACCTATAGAATTCCAAATAGACTGGAAGAGAAAAGAAATTCCTCCCTCCTGTCACAAAGTAATCAAAACACCAAATGCACTAAACAAAGAAATATTTTAAAAGCAGTAAGGGGAAAAAGGCAAGTAATATATAAAAGTAGGCCTATCAGAATTATGCCAGACTTCTCATCAGAGACTATGTAATCTAGAAGATCCTGGGCAGATGTCATACAGACCCTACAAGAACACAAATACCAGCCCAAGCTATTATACCCAGCAAAACTCTCAATTACCATAGATGGAGAAAACAAGATATTCCATGACAAAACCAAATTTACATAATATCTTTCTACAAATGCAGCCCTACAAAAGATAATACATGGAAAACATCAACATAAGAAGCAAAACTACACCCGAGAAGAAGCAAGAAAGTAATCTTTCAACAAGGCCACACAAATCTAATTCCACCTCTTACAACAAAAACAACAGGAAGTGACAATTACCTTTTCTTAATATCTTAATATGAAAATTAATGACTTTCTAAGGCGAGACCAGCCAGGAGGCACAGGCTTCATGAGTTGCAGGGGAGTCGCAAGGCAGCAGAGGCAGGATCCTCTCAGCCTCTGATGACAGCAGTGGATGAGCAACCCTCTCTGCCCCTTCACTGCAAGTAGAGAACCTGCCTCCAAGGAGTGCTTTAACTCGGGGACCCAGGAGAGATCAGTCATTTTGTCTCAGGTGACTTTCTAATGCAGGACCAGCTGGGTGGCACAGACCTCATGAGTGGCAAGGGAGTCACAGGGCAGCATGGACAGGATCCTCTCAGTCTCTGAGTGAGAGTGGTGGATCAGTGACCATCTCCGCCCCTTCCCTGCAAGTGGAGAGCCTGCCTTCAGGGAGTTCCTTAACCCAGGGACTCAGACCCACTGGAGGAACAAGCTGTAATCAGAGACACCAAGAACATCTAACACCAGACATCAACAGATGTTCAAAGGCAAACACAAGAATCCTACCAACAGAAACCAAGACTACTAGGCTTCATCAGAACCTAGTACTCCGACTACAGCAAGTCCTGGATATCCCAAAACACCGGAAAAGCAAGATTTGTATCTAAAACCATACCTCATGATGGTGCTAAAGGAATTTAAGAAGGGCATGAATAACTGCCCCAAAGAAATACAGGAGAACACTGGTAAAGAGGTACAAGCCCTTAAAGAGGAAACAAAAAAATCCCATAAAGAATTATAGGAGATCACAAGTAAATAAAAAGAAGCCTTTAAAGAGGAAACACAAAAATCCTTTAAGGAATTGCAGAAAAACACCAACAAACAGGTGAAGGAATTGAGCAAAACCATACAGGACCTAAAAATGGAAGTAGAAACAATTAAGAAATCACAAAGAGAGACAACTCTGGAGTTAGAAATCTTAGGAAAGAAGTCAGGAAACATAGATGCAAGCATCACCAACAGAATACAAGAGATAGAAGAGAGAATCTCAGGGGCAGAAGATACCATAGACAATGTGGACAGAACAGTCAAAGAAAATGCAAAATGCAAAAAGATCCTAACCTAAAACATCCAGGAAATGAAGGACACAATGAAAAGACCAAACTGAAGGATAATATGTATAGAAGAGAATGAAGACCTCCAACTTAAAGGACAAGTAAATATCTTCAACAAAATTATAGAAGAAAACTTCCCTAACCTAAAGAAAGAAATGCCCATGAACACACAAGAAGTCTATAGAACTCCAAATCGACTGGACCAGAAAAGAAATTCCTCCTGCCACATAATAGTCAAAACAACAAATGCACAAAACAAAGAAAGAATATTA